>ML378733.1:0-28737 GCA_005239525.1 Nicotiana knightiana
AATTCTGGCCGTCCCCAGCAGAGTCGCCAGAGCTGTCACACCCCTTTTCTACCCCCCAAAAGATGATATGTGTTATTGATTGTTGTGGGTTAAAGGGTTTCTCCAATTGAAGTGACAATTTTGAAATAGGGATTATTTTATTGTTCAGAGTCGCCACTTGAAATTTATTTTTTCCGGTGTTCCAAGTCACCTTTTATTTGAATCCCTAATCAAAGGAAGATTTGACTCTCTTTTTATTGGTCCGCGAAAACCAAGTTCGGGTAAGGAATTCTGTTGACCGGGGAGAAGGTATAAGGCATTCCCCGAGTCCCGTGGTTCTAACACGGTCGCTTTATTGACTTAAACTTGGCTTAAATTAATTCTAAATAAACTGTGATTTATTAGTTTTTGTGTTTTAATTGTCCGCTTTTACTTCTTGATTGTTAGAATTATCAAGGAAGATGATTTTGAATAAATTACGTTGTCATAATCACGCTACGCAAGTGAATGAGTGATCGAGACGACAATTTATTAATTTATCATAACAGCGCTACGCAAGCGAATCCGCGATTTTAGCAAATTATTAATAAAATTAAAAATTGACTAAAAAAAAATAAAAAAAAATTAAGAGTATGAAATGACATCGTTGAATTAATTTATTTAATGTTAAGCATCACGCTAGGCAAGCGATTTCGTGAAGTTACACCGCGCCTACTAATTGCCTAGCGTTTAAATTAATTAGAAGGAAATCAGTTATTTCAATTAGTAACGAAAATCTTTATTTTTCTAGACTTATCGTTGGGAAAATTATGCAAATAAATGTTGGAAAAACTTTATCTATTTTAAAGAAATGAGTTAAATTCTTGTTAAAAGAGAAATGGGCCATCATATGAATTCTAGGGCTTTTGGGCTGTTGGAATTTATTAAAAAAACAGACCAACTAAAATATTTATTAACTTGCATATGATGTTCAACTTGTGTGGTCCAACTATAATAACCAAATGGCCAACTGAAGCTAGCAAATAATCTTTGTAACAACTTATATAAAATATCCTTTGAATTTTAACATGCTAAATCATGGTAATAGAGACTCTCATATGAATCAAGACATTTAGTCCATCTCATGCTCAATCAAGAAGACAAGTACATTGGAAGTGTCACACTCTATTTTTAGAACAAATGGCCATAACAAATTATACGTGAAAATAACCTCTTTTATTAAAAAAAACGAAGAACCTATATTCACCATATTCATTCAACCTTAACTGAAACTCCATTTGTGAATGTCTAAACAAGACTACTGAAAATGAGACCACTTAGCTTTAAAATAAAATCATAACTATGACCAAACAGTGGCCAATGAAAATAAGAAGGAAAAAAAAAGTTTAACTTGGCAACAAACATGAAACTACATGGGTTCAAAATTTAACACATACTCCTTTCACACAACCACACAACTGAGGGCCAAGCAGAATTATATTCTAAACCTTGGCATAAGACTAAAACTGCTTGACCCAGTTTAATTAACTAACATACTGTCATAACATTATCCAACACACAAGAGCATGTAAAAATGAAATACAATAGACGAATGAATCTAATAATACTTCCAGGCATCACTGTTTTCATTCCAACTTGATTTTAGGAGTTTACATGGTACGAAAGTTACCTAGACAGAAGAAAGGAGAACAAACACAGCAAAGTCAGCTATTTCCAAAATCAAAAGGTGGACAGCAGAACGGAAACAGCGAAGCAGCAAAAAAAAAAACAAACGGTAGATTTCAAACCCAAGAGGATCAACCAGAAATATCCTAGCGGTACAAAGCTTGAAACTAGTAGCTATTTCCCCCAAAAACTGACTAGAATCCCTCTATTTCTTACAAGTTTTGCACTCTAAGAAACGCTCACCAATCTCAGAATTTTCAGCTTGCTATTGGATATGTTTAGCTGCTGATTTTTACTCTCAAGTTGTTTTTTTTTTAGTGTGTGTAAAGATGTTAAGCAATTGTGTGATGGGTTCTATGTTCAAACCATTCTCAAGATGTTTTTTCAAGTGTGAAAGAATGAGCTCCATAAGTAGGAAAAATAAGTCCTTTTGGACAGATTTTAGTTCACCAAAAATCTGTCCAAAAGGACTAACTTTGTGTGCCAAAACAGTCCATTTTTCACCAAATTCTGACACAAAACAGAGCAGCATGTTTAAACAGTAAAATACCCAACAACCATGTACTTTAAACTCAAGTATTCAACTATTATCTACACATGGCTGAAATTCATCTTATATACTCAAACTTAAACCAACTAGAATTAGCAAAAATAGAAACAGACTTATATGTAATTGACCTAATACTCAAACAAACTAAACTAACGACAATCGACTTATGAGAACTAAACGATAGAAAATTTGAATCAGCTGAAAAAAAACATTGATAAGTTATTGAACAACGATTTAATAGAAACCTAAACAATCAACTAGGTACATGATTCGAAAATATTAAGCGACTAATGTTGACGATCGAAGCTAACGCGAACTAACAATCACGGATTAACAATTAATTGCAAACTCGAAGTAAACTGAACCTAAATACAAATAGGGAAAGAATATAAGTTATAAAAACCAAAAACCAAACATAAGACGACTAATCATAGAATTTCAACACAAATGAACAAACAATACGAATAAACAATACAAATAAACGAACAACATAATTATTAAAAAAAAATCAACATAAGACGACTAATCACTAATAAAAAGAACTTAAACTAAACTAAAAATCTGAAAATCAGTCAATAAAGAATAAACTAAAATGGATGAACAAGGGATTAGGATTTTACCTAAACGCTCGGGCTTCAAAACAGTAGTACAAACAACTCAATGGCGAATCGACCTCCACGCCTCTCTTCCTCGACGACAAACACCGAATAATGCAAACTATGGCTAACAAGCAGAGTCCGGCACTTTGTCAGAGAGAAAGAGAGACCAAGGGGTCATGTCTATGCTGGACGGAGGGTTGGCGGCGGCAGTGTGGAGGCGGCGGAGCGGCGGCAGTGTTGGTGGTGTTGTTTTTGGGGGGTTTGAATGTTTTGAGGCTTGGAATGGAGAAAAGGAAAGTGGGAGGAGGCCATTGCTGTAAAGGTTTTGGAGTTTGGAGTGGTGAGTGGCGGCTAGGGTTTCGGTTAGGGCTTAGATTTATGGAGATTGAGATGGGTTATGGGATTTGGGGTTCGGATTCATGGAGAGGAGGTTGAGATGAGTGAGGGGTGAAAGTTTGGTGGTGTTTTGAGAAGCGGCACGCGGTGGGGCAGGGTGGCGGCAGCTAGGTCTTGAAGATGAGAGGAGAGGATTTAGAAGAGAAGAAGAAGAAGAAAGGAGATAAAGGAAATAGGGGGGAGATTTTCGGGGGTTAGGGGTTCAAATACCTAAATGATGATTAAATCAGGGCCATTGGATCAAGTCAATATGTGTGGCTAAGATTAAATCTCAGCCACCTAACCAAAACGACGTCATTTTGGCACGTCTGGTTGGGGTCTTAACCTGGGCGGGTCAGGTGCTTTGGGCCGCTGATTTTGGTCCATTTTTGGGCCAATTTCTTCTTCAAAAAGCAAAGCCCAGTCCCTTAACCCCCTTATCAAACTAATTAAACTAAAAATCTAATACTAAAAATCTACAAACACACAAAAATAATTATTCAAAAGTATAAGGTAAAAGAAAAACAAAACAAAAAACAGAAATTAGGCATTTACACTTATCACGCGAATGAAGTTCAGGATCGTAGTTACATGTTGAACAACAAAATAATAAGTAAAAGAAAATTAGAAACACAATGAATTGCAACAATAGTAGAAACATGTTGGTTTGAGAACTGAAATCTGAATTAGAACATACCAGTGAAGTGAAGAAAGCAGTAACTCAAACAGGAAGTAGGAGATGCACAATAGTTAGCCTTGGCTTGCAGCCGGCTAACTTAGAATAGTAGTAACTAGCACAGAAAAGAGAGAGAGCAGAGAGTTTTTAGTTGTGAGAGAGAGAGTTGAACAGATTAGTTAAGTCCTTCTTAATTAAAGAGTAGTGTATATATAGTGTTTGAAAATAGATAGTAAATAAGGTAGGAATCAAAGTTAACCCTTAATTAAGGGACTGAGTATCAATCAATGTAAAATCAGTATAGGTATCCCTTAATTGAAGGGGTTAAGTTCAAATGGTATTATGTAGACAGCAAATAAGGAAAGGTACCATATGTGACTGCATATAGCATATAAGGAAATGACTTAGCATAGTACAAGTGTGGGACATGCAATTGAGGCTAGGTTAAGAATATTTCAATTAAGGAAATAATATAAAACTCCGTGTGATAGCATAGTTGACCAAAATAAGGCAAGAAAATAATTTAAAGGTTGTAAATCAGTAAGGAAATCATCACAAAAGATCAATGAGGGGTTCAATTACAGGAAATTAGGGATTTAAACAGGAGTAATGTTGATTCCTGTGAGTACAAAAAGTAAACACACAATAAGACAGGAAAATCAGAGATTCAAGTAAAATCACATAGAATCAGGGATTCAATATTAGCACACAGTAAATGATTAAAGGGATTAACAAACGAACATGATATAACATGGAGAATCAAAGAGTCAGAAACCCTAATGACTGCAGTAGCAAGAAATCACATAGAATTGAGATTCATCTAACCAAAACAGTAAAAACTAGAGGGATTAAACAGAGCAACTACAACATAAGCAGAAGAAGCCAAAATCAAGAACCCTAATGAGCAAGAATAGGATAAAAATCATAGAAAACTCAGGACGTATTCATAATAGACAGACACATATACAAATCAAAAGAGTATATCAATAAAGGCAAACCTAAGATTATAATACAATGTTAAAACTAAATTTTTAACATAATAAACTATGAAAAGGAGATTTTAATAGAAACCGTTTAAAAATACGAGAAGAATCTCAGAAAAACCCTTAAACTTGAAGAAATCATTTTTGCAGAAAGGTTTTTTAGAAACCCTAGTTGGAAAACAAAAAGTCGTTTTAGGAAAAATAGAAAATCCTTAAAGAAAACATCAAAACGACTTGAAATATGTATATATCTGTTACAGATATAGAAAGATGTGAGGGTTTAGAAGTTAGGGTTTCGAAGAGAGAACCCAAAGAGGAGAGAAAAACTCAAGGTTTTACCGGTTTCCACCGGAAAGTGTAAGAACCTTACTCGGACGGCCATGGGTAGCCGGAAAATGGCATGAGGGACCATAGGTAGGATTTGAACCGCTCCAGGTTCACCTGAGGACTTCAGGGTAGCATCAAACCGGCATGGGGTGAAGCAGGGGCTAGGAGATGGTGAGAGGTCATGGTTTCCAACGAGGGAAGTGGCCGGAGAAGGTGGACAGTGTCTATCGGAGATGAAGAGACGGGAAGGTTCAAGAGAGAAACTGGAGATAGAGAGAGAATAGAGAGATGAGTGTGAGGGGATTGAATGAGAGACGGGGGGNAACTAAGGAAGGTTATTTTTGGGCCGTTGATCAAGTTTGATCAACGGTTAGGATTTGTTCAGATGTTGGGTCGGGTAGGATAGAGATTGGTCTTGGGTATTGGGTTATGTTATTGGGCTGGTTTCAATAAGCTGAAATTGAATTAAAATTAGGCTATAATTTAAATAGGGAGGGACGAATTGTTAAATACCTGATTAAATAGAAAGATAATTAATAGAAATAGCTAATAATTGCATAAAATTAAATTAATCTTAAATAAGTGGAATTAAACTAATTAATTAATATAAAAAATATAAAATGAATAATTATTTAAATGGTATAAAATGTACAATTAAGCCATAGTTGCAAAATTATTGTAATTATGGCCAAATAATGCAAAATTGCCTAATTTGTGAAATAATCAAATCCTAATAGGATTAAAAATGATATATTGAGCTGGAAAATATTTTGAAATTATTTATAATACAATTTATGAATAATTATTGTATATAAAAATACTTTATAAATTGGAAAAGACTTTAATAAAAATATGAAAAACTACGGAAAATTACCACTTATTATAAAGAGTGATTTTGAAGGTATATATGCAAGTTTTAAAATAGTTTGAGAAAAAATTGGGTATCAACAACTGCCCCTCTTTACCCGGGAATGATAGAAGAGTTGTCGGGTAATGACATGATGGCCAATTTTGACCGAGCGAAGCGGTTTGAAGAGGTTTAGGCCGCACCCTGATTTCTGAGCTGCCTACATATCACTGGTTTTACAGGAATCAGGCCATATGTAGTTCAGTAGCCACCGGTGAAGTATACCGATGAAGTTTTATAAGGACGAACGCCACATATAGGACTGATTGAATGAACGACTTACGAGGTAATTAAGAGAACTGGAGCGGGATCGCTCCTGCCGGGACAACTGCTACTTGCCAGGTTACCTGTAAATGAGTAATACAAGCATATCGTACATAAT
Source organism: Nicotiana knightiana (assembly GCA_005239525.1). Taxonomy (NCBI): domain Eukaryota; kingdom Viridiplantae; phylum Streptophyta; class Magnoliopsida; order Solanales; family Solanaceae; genus Nicotiana; species Nicotiana knightiana. The sequence continues at coordinate 6,444 of ML378733.1, forward strand.
TTAAACATGATGCAAATTCCCGTTTGACTATGAATGCTGTCTTCGGACGGTTAAGGATGACGTCTTTAGACCATGATGTCCTGGGCCATGAATTGCTTGATGCATGATTCGCAGGCTATGAAATGATGTTCTCGCGCCATGACGATGATGCCTCCGAACCATGATGCCTTTGAATAATGATATGCAAACTAAAAAAAGAGATCCTCAGGCCATGACATGGTGTTCTCGGGCCATGAAGATGGTGTATCCGAACGATGACGCCTTTGGATAGGTTGGCGATATTTCAGCCCATGAAGATGCAATAGTATGATGCTGACAAGACAGAGCTTAGTCTTGCAAATTGAAGGGCAGAGCTTATCCCGTAGAAAAAGCAAAATAAATAGTGTTTGAGATAGCGTTCGAGGAAAAAGTAAATTGGAGGCAGGGCTTAGCCTCGAAAGGCAAAAAAGTAGCCCTACGCAAGTGGAAGGAAGAATGCCCTTATGCAAAAAATGCAGATGGAGGTAGAGCTTAACCTCGGAAGGCAGAATGGTAGCCTTATGCAATATGCGAATGCAGATGGGGGTAGCGTTTAACCTCGGAAGGAAGAAAGGTAGCCTTATGCAAGATTTAAGGAAGGACAACATAAATTCTTAGCTGGTGTAAAATTGCGGTAGAGCATTGTGATAATGAAGCATTGTTTGTGCTGATAATAAATGTTGGCATGACGAGTTTGAGGAACAATGTCTGTCATTTGAGCGGATAATATATTTTGGGGATTTTGCAACTTTGTGCCTGCATCCAAAGAAAGATCATGAGTTTTGTAAAGGGGAAAGGTTAGTTCGCATTCCTGCTGGATCTGTTTGGCTCGTTTGCTTGATCATGATGATATTATCTGTATCATTGGGGGTAGTGTTCGCTAAACAAGTTGTTTCAGAAAAAATAAATGTGCATGATTTTGTAAGATATAATATATAATCTAAAATAGATTTAGATGAACCGACGACACGACACGGCTTGAGACATTGCAACCTCTCCTGCTGCGGAATTTTGAGGGTCCTCCTCAAAATTCTGTCGTAGTTTGCTGGGTGGACGCCTCTAACTGTTGCTCGCGCTGATTGGCTGAACTTGCTTCAGAATTTTGAGAGTCCTTCTCAAAATTCTGCCCCAATTGGCTGGGTGAATGCTTGTGGATTGCTACTCACTTCAGAATTTTGAGGGTCTTCCTCAAAATTCTGCCCCAGTTTCCAATTGCGGGGAAAAATAGGTTTTTATTTAATTGTGACCGAACCCATAGGGCTACCGACGTATCCCCTCTTAAATTAGAATCAGGTAAGGTGTTTTTGAGCCACAATAGACGTACTAAGACCAGTCATGTCATCATACGACCATGCAAGTACGTCCTCATACTCTTTTAGAAACTCTGTGTATTATTTCTTTTCTGACAGTGACAAATGAATGCTGATGCGAGTCTCCTTGACGTTTTCTGAATCTCCCAGGTTGATAACTTCAGTCTCGTCCAGGTTGGACTTCGGTTTGTTCTCAAAGTTCTCAACTTCTTTGACAATCTCTTCAGGTATGTCGTCTTCGTCTGAATCAATGTCCGTTTGCTGCGTTGTCTCATTGCATGTCATAGTCATCGGTTCATCAAGACAAGTAATAGTAATGTTGTATAAATAAAGTAATGAGAAAAGACAATAGCAATAAATATCGGATTTGTAAGAGAAATTTAGAAGATGCTTTGATGAATTGAATAACTGTTTTGAACATTGAAGATCTTATTGTAGAAATTGAAAAATGCAGGAAAAGGAAAACCATTTAGTAAATAAAACAGTAAACAATGCTTGTTTTAGCGTTGCTACCCCGAGGCTCGTCGGGCTTTGGTTATCTTGATAGACCAGTTCTTGAGATATGTACCCTTTCTTACAGTCTGTACGGAAGGGCCTTCCTCCCCCTCTTCCTCGAGAACAACACAACAATCCATATCCTCGTCCTCTAGGAACAAACTCCTCATCGCTGCAAGTGCTTCTTCTTCGTCTGATCCGTAAATAATGTCGGCCTGCTTGAAAGTCTGCTCAAGATGAGGTATCGGCTGCTCCAAAGGGTAATTGGGACCGCGCCAAGGTGGCGACCAGTCGTTGAATTCCTGCCAAGTGTACTCATACCCCAGACCGAAAGTGGTACCATGTTTCTTGAGTTTTATGGGCTTTGTGATCCCTTGGAGGTTCTTACCGAGCCCTTTNTCCCTTGGAGGTTCTTACCAAGCCCTTTGCCTGGATCATATCCTCTCCAGTTCAGGATGCTCTCAATCTTGCTATCCCACCACTTGTCCTTGTCGATAGCATTGACCCGCTCAATGTGGTGGTAAGTTCCCCTGCCTATCTTCCCTTTTCCGTCAATCACCAGAATAGTTTGACGACTATAAATGGGGTTGCTACCGTCACCATGAATAATCACCTCTTGGTGGTTCCACTCGAATTTTATCGCCTGATGTAGCGTTGACACTACGATCCCAGTAGAATGAATCCAGGGTCGTCCCAACAACAGGTTGTAGGATGCTGGCACATCTATCACCTGGAAATTCACTTCGAACCAAGTCGGTCCCATCTGTAGACATAGACCGATCTCCCCCATGGTGGACCTCTGAGAACCGTCGAAGGATTTCACATTGATCGCTCCATCCCTTATCTCATGTAGCCCTTTACCCAATTTCTTAAGTATTATCAACAGACAGATGTTAAGACTGGAACCTCCACATCGATCAAGATTCTTGTGATGAAATGATATTCGCATTTCACGGTGATGTGCAGTGCTTTGTTTTGCCCCAATCCTGCAGGTGGTAGCTCGTCCTCATGAAAAGTGATTTTATGACTCTCCAGTACCTGGCCTACCATATTGGCCATTTCCCCTCTAGTGATGTTGTTTGGCACATATGCTTCACTCAAGACTTTCAACAAAGCATTTCTGTGTGTTTCAGAATTCTGCAGCAAAGAGAGGATGGATATTTGTGCCGGTGTGTTGTTCAGTTGGTCGATGACTGAATACTCCTTAGCCTGTACCTTTCTCCAAAGGTCATCGGTACCTGTTTCGATAAAGGGAGGCCGGTTGGCAGCCTGCTTGCTTGACTCGGCCAGATGCTTAGGGGTGTAGACCCTACCAGTTCTCGTCATACCCCGTGTTGCGACTGCTTCCTCAGACCTGACCTTGCATTTCCTTATCGCCTCGGCTGTGTAGTCCCAAGGGATAGCGTTTGAATTGAAGGGTGGCGTGGTTGACATTGCCACTGGAATTTTTGCGGCCATCCTTACTTCAAACGGAATGTGTGTTCGGGGTGGCAAGACTGCGACCTCGAATGGTGCCGATGCATTTGCTGCAGATACAAACTCAAATTCAATTGGCACTGGTGACTTTGCAGGAGGCGCTGCTTCAAACTCAAATAGTATAGACATATTCACCTCAGCATCCTCAGATGGTTGAATCTGGACTATGATCGGTTTGAGAGTGACTGCGGGTTTCTTTGGGTCATCGCCTTCTGCGATCAACCCGATTGATCCCTCGGGATCCCAATCATCTTCTATTTCAATCATATGGATACCTCTACCCTTATGGTATGGCAAAGGATTGTCGCGGACGTTTGGAGCGGGGTATTTTACCACAATAATCTTGTTGTCAATGAGAGCCTATATTTTGTCCTTCAAAGAGCGAAATTCTTCGATGGTGTGTCCTTTCATGCCGAAATGGTATGCACATGATTTATTTGGGTTAACCCACTGAGAAGGGTTCTCAGGGGTGGATGTAGGGATAGGTGTGACATAACCAGCAACTTTGAGCTTCTCATACAGCTGGTCAATGGGATCGGCTATGGCAGTGTATTGCTTTGGAGGGCGGCGATCAAAATTGGGACGAGGTATAGCGAAGTTTTGGTGTGCAGGGGGTGATTGGTAATGGGATGGTTGGGAATTATAAGTGTGGTAGACAGGAGCGGGTTGTGAGTACCTGGCGAAGCAGGTTGATATGTGGGTGGCATAGATTGGTAGGAAGGTGGTGGAGCTTGGTAGTTCGGTGAGGGTGCTTGGTAGGAAGGTGGTGGAGCTTGGTAGTTCGGGGTTGGATGGTATGCGAGTGGAGGTGTTGGATAAGTTTGGTATTTGAGTGGGGACTTGTCTCTTTGTGAAATCATTACGTCTCCCACGTCTCTCTTCTTAGACACACCACCGGACTGTAAAGCCTTGTTAGTGGCTTGCAAGGCTTCAAAATTTGTAACCGTACCGCTTCAATACCTTCTTGAATCCGCTCACCCAATTTGATGATGTCAGAGAACTTGTGGCCTTCAACCATCATCAGCCGTTCATAATACTGCGGGTCCTGAGCCCGGACAAAGAACTTGTTCATCTGCTCTTCCTCTAGAGCAGGTCTGACTTTAGCGGCTTCGGACCTCCAGCGAGTAGCATACTCGCGAAAGGTTTCTGTGGGTTTCTTCTTCAAATTTTGAATGTAGAACACATCTGGTGCATTCTCTGTGTTGAATCTAAACATGTCCATAAAATCAGATGCCATGCTTACCCAGTTTGACCATTTCTTGGGGTCTTGGCTGATGTACCAAGATAGTGCGTCTCCCTTCTAACTCCTCATGAATAGCTTCATGCGGATTCTTTCATCCTTCCCAACGCCAACCAATTTATCGTAATAGGTCCTCAGATGGACTCTCGGATCACCAGTACCGTCAAACATTTTGAACTTTGGAGGTTTGTACCCCTCGGGCAGTTCGACATCAGGTTGGATACAGAGGTCTTCATAATTCAACCTTTCAATTCCCTTGGTTCCTTCAACACCCTGGAATTGGCTGGTCAGTTTCTTAAGCTCCTTGGCCAGGTTCTTGATAAGTAAGTCCTTTTCGTCAGACTCGGATGCCTGTGAGATAGGCGGAGTGGAGTGGGTCACGGTTTCCACATAGATGGGATTGTTATAGGTGTGGAAATGGTCCTTTGTGGGGATTTGAGGTTCTGGGATGAGTGGTGGAGTGTTATTTGAGGTGTGGCAAGCATTGCAATACATCGGGAGACTTTGGTTCTTTGGGGGAGTGACGTGATGGTGAGGTGCGGGATGATTTTTCTATCTTGGGATATTTTGTGGAGGTGCGGGGTTTTGAGCATTTGGAAGGTTGACGTCAGGGACGTTGAGGGAAAATGACAAGTTGTCCATATTTCGGACTTGATCGAGTTCTTCCTGAAACTTCAGCAATTTATGTTCAAGTGGTGACATGCTTTCATGCAGGACCCGAATACCTCGGCCATCAGTGGCCTCTACCCGTTCAATCATATTCTCCTTTCTGGTGCCGCGGGACTCTTCCATCTTACTTTTGCCTTTGTCTTTGCCTTAGGAGGACTAGGAGGAGGAGTAGGTGGAGGGCCCTTGGATCTTGTGTGATAGGCTGATGATGCCAGAATGCACGAACTAACCTTTGGGGAGGGGAGTAAGAAAAAGAAAATAAAAAAGCTAACCAAGTCAGTGAGGATTATGAAAAGAATATTGCGGTATTTAAACACATAATGCGGAAATGTAAAGCGCGCCCTAAGTTGGGAACCTCTTTGTACCCGAGGTAGGCCTAGCGACATGTTGATTTGGAGAACTTAAAATGCTAAATGCCTCATTTTATTGATAAGAAAAAATAGACAATCCCAAAATGATAGACGAAAAATAAAAGTCAGTAATGTCCATTGGCCTTATTACATTGATAGAAAAATAAAGACACTCCTATCTACTTGGTCCCAGAAGGACCTTCCCCAGACTCGGCATTCTTGCTTTCCTTGTACAGTTTTCCCAGCTCGGGAAGTCCTAGCAACAGGTAGGTTCTGGCTAGGTATCCCCCTGCAGCTCCCTTAGCCTTTTGACAATCTTCGACTCTTTTGATGAACTTTTCTTCCAGCTCGACTATACCTCGTTCCAAGTACCCCATCCTCTTGTTGGCGTTGATAGCCATGTCCTTCCATTCCTCGATCAGTTTCTTGTTGGACTCATGTATCTTGTGATGGTCATCCTCATATTCCCGGATCCTTTTGCGCAGTTGGTTGTATTTGACTTGTGCCTCGGCCCTTTCATCTATAACCCTGTGACCTCGGACGTACCCGGACTTGCTCTTGCCACCCAAATCTTCTTTTAACCAACCAAGATAGAAAGGGGTACAACCGGCATGATATATGTCTGGCTCGATGGTGTCTTTCTCAAGTATAATCTTGCAGTGCCACAGGTGCTGAGCTTGGCACTTGTGAGAACTGTCATTATTTTGAAAGTCAGCTCGAAGATGGCTCATCTTCTTGACCTTAGGGATGACTTACTTCCTAGATGCTTGCCTCATAACTCGAAGAGGGATGTAAGGGTATGTCCCCCTTAGAGCAATCAGTATCAAAAATGATGCGTCTCGGGATCAAATGATGAACTCATCCGTTGGAAACCATTCAAACGTCCATTGAACCTGCTCTTTAGTCAAGTTATTAAAAAGCTCAACCCATCCCTCGACATTTTCAGGCTGAGCGAACATGTCGGGGATATAATTCATTCGCTTTGGGTGATGGAAAGTGATGTGGTCATCCCACATTTTGCGGTGAATGTTTTGTCGGTATTCGCCTCTTTGGAGATGTTCCATGAGCCAGAGTTGAAGTAATAAATTGCAACCTTCGAAATGCTTTGCTCCTTATTGACACGTTTCTAAGGCCCAATATATGTCTGCAACGATCATGGGTACAATGCTGAAGTCTTGCCCATCTACCCCTTCCATTATGGTCTTAGTTACCATGGCTAGCATGGTATGGATCCTTTCCTTCTTCATCGGGAAAACGATCAAACCCAAAAAGCAAACCATAAACACGAACACTCGGCGATGGACGTGTCCCAGAGAGGTGATAGAAAACTCGTCATGGTAGGTACGGTATGATTTGCTGTAGCCATAGCTTTCGTACAAGTAGTCAAAATGAATGTCCGAATCCTCCAAACATACTAATTTTGCATCATTTTTCAGGCCCATCATTTTGAGGAAACTTTTGCCTGTGCGGTTCTCAAGAATCAACAACCCCGGAGTTTCCCATACTAGGTTAGCCAACCCTTCTATCTCTTTTATCAAAGGCGTCATTTCGATGTTCCCAAAGCGGAACACGGACCTTTCACGATCCCAGAACAGGGTAACAGCCTCTATTATCATTTTGTTAGGCTGGATTTCTAGGAGAGATGGTAGGTTACCCAAGTGTTTCCTGATGATAGCTTTGTCGCTAGAGTGCAGATCCTCCCACCAACTCAACAATCTTGGGTGGATATTGGAGACCATGCCTAATCTGGGGACTTCGTGCCTCATTTTTCTACAAAGCAAATAAGGTTAGGCCCTTACCCCCACCGGACTCGACTATTTATCGTCAATAATTAGCAGGAAGCATTTAATTCTCCAAATAAATGCACAAAATGTGACGGCGTCCGTTTGGGTTTAGGTAAACCCGATGGACTTTTGGATAAGGCTATCTTAAAAGCTATTGTGCGGACGACACTTTCGCTCGACTAGGCTTGACCATGATGCATGAAACAACGCGACAGAGTAAGGTTTCTATGGGGTTTTAGACCGGTACCCTTTAGTGGACAACTCAAGGGGGAAAGGCACGGAACCGTCGAATGCATCGCTGATCGACTAGTTTTACCTCAAATAAGCCTTTTCGAATTTACTGGGTAATAATATAGGAAGAGCGCAACCACTTATTAAGCGTTGCTATAGTATTTTGTTTGGCACGAGTGGAGTATGAATGTATGCAATAATAAGTATTAAAAAAAGTTGTCACGTATTTGCATGTTAAAGAAAGCGGTAAAAAAAACAGTAATGATTTAAAGCAGTTACAAAAGAAAACAAAGAGATATGTCCATTTCGCCTTTGAAGAAAAGTAAATACCTGAAGTAAACAATTAATTACATGTAAAGGGAATAGGAAAGGGTGCAGGTACTTAAAAATAAAGGCACATATTCACGCAACAATTTGAAATGGTAAAATCCTGGATATCCCCAGCAGAGTCGCCATGCTGTCGCGCTCCCTTTTTAACTCCCCGAGCGCTCCTTTCGGGGCCTTTTGAAAGGGTTTATGACATTGGTTGAGACAACTCGTTCCTTTTGGGAAAGGGGTTTGCATATTTTGAAGAGTCGCCACCTAACGATTTTAACGGTACGTTAGGGCGCCTAAGGGGTTCAATTACAACTACGTTACTAACCAGAGATTGGGTAAGGGCTTGAAATTATCCTAAGGGGAGGGTGTTAGGAACCCCTCAAGATCCACAAGTGTGGTTCCCGGCCAAATGGTTTCTGTGAATTTGTACAATTAGCAAATAACAAGTAAAGTCTCAAACAAGAGGGGATTTAAGTCTTAAGCATGCGTATGTTTGAAAACTGTAAAGGAGATTAGACTTTGAAAGGATTACGAGCTAAGCATATAAAAGGTATCCTATGTTTATAATAATATGGATCACATCAATGCAATACCCGGTAATCACTCCTCGAAGAGGGGCTACACGTTGTATTAGCGCATTGGTCATCAAATCCATATTCTACCCTTTCCCACCCCCTGAAAGCAACTAAATGAGTGTTGGTCTCGACCTCTAATGCATGCTGTTACCCATCCCTTCCTATCAGTCCCGGAGGAAATTAGGACTCCTATCCTAAAATAGGTTCTAGGCAGACCCTCAGGTTTTAAAGGTGAAAATGCTAAGGCGACATATAATGAACAAATAGAACTGCAGATAAAGGGGGTAGCACATAAACAGGAAAGGGCTCAAAGACCTCCACAAATAGTGCACATAAACAGCATGTCTCATACACAATTAAAGTCCATATTCAGGTTCAGATCCTAAGCATGATATCTAAGCGATGACACAAAGACATATTTATTGCATAACTCAGAGACGAAAGTCTTAATCAGGCTTGTCTACTGGTTTTAAGCAGGATGACAGTTGAACACTAATCACAAAGGACAGTTCTGGTTATGTTTTTTTAAGTTTATTACCTAAGGCTTGCCTAAGTGTAATATAACATGCAATTCTAGGTGTTGAAGATGTGCAAGGACTAATTACCAGTTGTTTAGAACAGGGGACTGTTTTAGATATCTGTATTTAGACTAAGTGTAGTTAAATGAATACGATCCTATAACATGATGTCTAATGCAACATGATGCATAGTAACCTAAACAGGATTTCTAAATGCACATAAAATCACAACATTATGTACCGTTTTAGGAATAACAGAGGTGACAGATTTTAATCATTGTTTACCTAGAACAGGATCTCTACGTGTATAGCATGATGATACATGATTGCAGTTTTGTTACCATTATTTATTCTAGGACAGGACTTCTAAATGAAGCTTCAGGATACGTTTACAGCAATTTACTTAATTATTTGTCCAATAGGCAGGATCTCTAAGTGAGGGCAACGAATGATGACGTGCTGAAAGGAAAACAGTATATATGAGCCTAAGTAGCATGATATCTAATGCATGGAATGTTGTATTTAAACATGGCTACTATTGCGCATAGAGAAAATAAACCGAGAAACATGGTCTCTACCCCTAATTATACTACATCATGCATATCACCCACCCATTTTTCACTATCTGACCCCAGAGTTGTTTACAATTAATTATTTCAGACCATGGGATATGAATTACACAACTGAAATAGAAATAAAATAAGAAGTTAACTATAGGGAGCCTACGGAATAGGCTCAAGTCTCCAGGTCCTCAATGCAAGGTAATGTTTCACAGCCTTTTCACAATCCGGGTGTGTTAGAGTTCCCTAAGGACCTCAAGGGATCCCGGGCAATGCTCACACCAAGATTTCATAGCCAAGATAGAGTAAGTGCAGTGGGAATGGCCAGCCTTTGTGTGTCAAAGTTCAGAGGGAGCTCAAGAGTCCCAAAGCAATGCTCACACAGGGGGGGGGGGGCAGAACCTAGACTTCTAAGAGTATATGTGAGAGTGCTTCACATAGTTTTGAAAAGGTTAAGTAAGAAAACAGTTTTGAAAAGGGTAAGTAAGAAAACAGTTTTGAAGAGGGAAACTTTATTGGAATATTTTTATAACAAAGAAGTTTAACCACCAAAAGGGCAGGAACACCAAGTTTAACATCACACAAAGGACCAAGAATAGTCCAACAATCACAAGAAGGGGTAATGGGATTTGAGGGACAGATACAGAGCATTGAAGGCAAACATGTAGTATGCAGTACACAATCAGAAGTTCCTAAGGATTCAGGGGATAGGGGGATACAGTAGGGTGTAGGATTATACTAACATAACATGACCAAATAGTTCAAGACAGTAGGATTTACCCTAATCAAACTAATGTAGCAAACATAGGCATGAAGATTCCATAGAATATGTATAGAGTACATAAAGACATGTTGGTTATGACAAATAGAGTATAACTTATCACTCAAATGGAGTTCAGGATCCTAGTTACATGTTGAACAAAAAAATAATACGTAAAAGCAAATTAGAAACACAATGAATTGCAGCAGTAGTGGAAACATGTTGGTTTGAGAACTGAAATCTAAATTAGAACATACCATTGAAGGGAAGAAAGCAGTAACACAAACAGGAAGTAGGAGATGCACAATAGTTAGCCTTGGCTTACAACCAGCTAACTTGGAATAGTAGTAACTAGTACAGAAAAAAGAGAGCAGAGAGTCTTTAGTTGTGCGAGAGAGAGTTGAACAGATTAGTTCGTGTCCTGCTTAATGAAAGAGTAGTGTATATATACAGTTTGAAAAGAGATAGTAAATAAGGTAGGAATCAAAGTTAACCCTTAATTAAGGGACTGAGTATCAATCAATGTAAAATCAGTATAGGTATTCCTTAATTGAAGTGGTTAAGTTCAAACAGTATTATGCAGACAACAAATAAGGAAAGGTACTATATGTGACTGCATATAGCATATAAGTAAATAATTAGCGTAGTACAAGTATGTGACATGCAATTGAGGCTAGGTTCAGAATATTTCAATTAAGGAAATAATATAAAACTCCGTATGACAGTATAGTTGACCAAAATAAGGCAAGGAAATAATTTAAAGGTTGTAAATCAGTAAGGAAATCATCACAAAAGTTCAATGAGAGGTTCAGTTAAAGGAAATTAGGGGTTTAAACAGGAGTAATGTTGATTCCTGTGAGTACAAAAAGTAAACACACAATAAGACAGGAAAATCAGAGATTGAAGTAAAAATCAATAGAATCATGGAATCAATACTAGCACACAGTAAATGATTGAAGGGATTAACAAACGAACATGATATAACAGGGAGAATCAAAGAGTCAGAAACCTTAATGACTGTAGCAGCAAGAAATCATATAGGATTAGAGATTCACCTAAACAAAAAAGTAACAACTAGAGGGATCAAACTGAGCAACTACATCATAAGCAAAAGAACCCAAAATCAAGAACCTTAATGAGAAAAAAATAGGATAAAAATCATAGAAAACTCAGGACGTATTCATAAGAGACAGACACATATACAAATCAAAAGAGTAGATCAATAAAGGCAAACCTAAGATTATAATACAGTGTTAAAACTAAAGTTTTACATAATAAACTATGAAAAGGAGATTTTAATAGAAACCGTTTAAAAATACGAGAAGAAGCTCAGAAGAACCTTTAAACTTGAAGAAATCATTTTTGCAGAAAGGTTTTTTAGAAACACTAGTTGGAAAATAAAAAATCGTTTTAGGAAAAATGGAAAATCCTTAAAGAAAACATCACAGACTTGAAATATGTATAGATATGTTAAATATATAGAAAGATCTGAGGTTTTAGAAGTTAGGGTTTCGAAGAGAGAACCCAAAGAGGAGAGAAAAACTCAAGGTTTTACCGGTTTCCACCGGAAAGTGTAAGAACCTTACTTGGACGGCCATGGGTAGCCAGAAAATGTCATGAGGGACCATAGGTAGGAGTTGAATCGCTCCAGGTTCAACTGAGGACCTCAGGGTAGCATCAAACCGGCATGGGGTGAAGCAGGGGCTACGAGATGGTGAGAGGTCATGGTTTCCGGCGAGGGAAGTGGCTGGAGAAGGTGGACAATGTCCATCGGAGATGAAGAGACAGAAAGGTTCTAGAGAGAACCCGGAGATAGAGAGAAAATAGAGAGATGAGTGTGAAGGAGTGAATGAGAGACGGAGGGGGGGGGGGTTAATCACCTAGGTTTAATTAAGGAAGGTTATTTTTGGTTCGTTGATCAAGTTTGATCAACGACTAGGATTTGTTCGGATGTTGGGTCGGGTAGGATAGAGATTGGGCTTGGGTATTGGGTTATGTAATTGGGTTGGTTTCAATAGGCTTAAATTGAATTAACATTGGGCTATAATTTAAATATGGAGGGGCTAATTATTAAATACCTGATTAAATAAAAAAATAATTAATACAAATAACTAATAATTGTGTAAAATTAAATTAAGCTTAAATAGGTGTAATTAAGTTAATTAATTAATATAGAAAATATAAAATGAATAATTATTGATTTAAATGGTATACAATGTACAATTAGGCCATAGTTGCAAAATTATTGTAATTATGGCCAAATAATGCCAAATTGACTTATTTGTGAAATAATCAAATTCTAATAGGATTAAAAATGATATATTAAGCTGAGAAATATTTTGAAATTAATTATAATACAATTTATGAATAATTATTGAATATAAAAATACTGCATAAATTGGAAAAGAATTTAATAAAAATATAAAAAATTACGGAAAAATACCAGTTATTATAAAGAGTGATTTTGAAGGTATATATGCAAATTTTAAAATAGTTTGAGGAAAAATTGGGTATCAACGGTGAGTACTAAAGAAATTGGTACAACTGCAAATATAACAAAGGTTCTAGCAAGTGGAAAAGTGGTTGGTAAGCCAGCTACTAATCATGCCAAGCAGGAATGGATACAAGCAAGGAAGAACAAATAACAACGGGATAATAGGGGTCACATTGTAGATAACAAACAAGGAAATGAAGCTGACAAGGGTAAAGGGAAGGCCAAACTTGAGGATGTAGCAACCAAGAACAAGTTTAATGCACTAGAGGTTGAGGAAGATCATCAACCTACTCTATAAATTACTGAAGGCAAAGGTAAGGATCATAGCAATGGTAAGAAGAAAGAACATGGGGAAAAGCAATTCAAGAAGGGCCAGGAGAAGGAAAAGGAAAAGGAAGGCAATACCAGAGTGTTAAGCCCTAATCTTAAGGCTTCTAGGGTTAGGGTTGGGAAAGATGCTAATACTAAACCAGCTGGAGAAGGTAATCAAATGAACTTAAGCGTGTGAAGAAGGAAGCAGTTGAGAAAGTGTTGGAAGATCGGCATAATGGGAACTTAGCTAAGGTTAATTATATTGTTCCTAATGATCAAAGTAATGATGAAAGAGCTAATAAGGAATCCACAATCGACTGGGTTAATAGAAGGTTTGGAACTAGCAAAGAGGAGCTAAGGCAATCCAATGTGACTACAAACCATTCATGCCAAGATATTCCATCTCAAACATTTGCAGATTCTGGGTAGCTTGAGGACCTTGATGAGGTAAAATCAACGAAGGTTTTATGGAGTGATGCAATAGAGGTGGATGATGATCAGCTAGGCACGACAAAGACAACATGAGACAAGGTGAAGATGGACGATACTCAACATGGCAACGCCAGGCCTAAATCCAGGCTCACCAGGCATTAGGCTAGCGACTCGAGGCCTAAAGCCAGGTCCCCCAAGCGTTAGGCTGGCGACGCCAGGCCTGGTGCCAGGTTCACCTGATGAGCCAGCCATAGTAAACCCTATCCCTTGTGCAACTGGAGAGATTATAGAGGGTGTTCCGGTGTATGCATTGGAGAACAAACTTGATGGAGATGACAATGTGAAGGTTAGGGATGATACAGTGGGGTCAGATAAAAACACAGGCAATGGAAAGGGTGGTGATATCAATAGAACATACATTTCTGAGCAGACTATTATAGTAATTCCTGGGCTAGGTAGTGTCTATGAGCAGCAATTCAAAATGATGCAGGCTGTTGTCGCTTCTATGGAGAATAGCAAGGAAAAGGCTGATGAGTGGGCAATTGTTCCAAGAGCATCTGGGGAAATAGAGGAAATGCATATGGAGTGTGCCACTGATCAAATTATGCACCTCTAAGTTAGTGTTCCACTGTAGACTCCACTACAACATTTACATGATTTAGTTACACACAATGTGTCACCAATTGATGAAGACTTAACGAGACAAAATTCAATGGAGGATGAAGGAGATGATGAATCTACAGAAGAAAACTTCAAACAAGTGACTAGGGAAGGAGATTTATCACCCACAGCTAGTGCTAAAGGAGGTAAGAAAACAAAGAAGAATTAGAATAAAGAGCCACCACAACCATCAAGAATAATGCTCAGAAGGGCAGCTTCTATATCTAAATGATGATGATCGAAACATTAATATGGAACATAAGGTCTGTGAATACACAACATGCCTTTCCTAGGGTGATCAACATGAATAGGGAGCATAGTTTTTGTGTAGTTGCATTCGTGAAGCCTTTTCAAAACAAGAGACTCATTGATAGATATAGAAGAAGGTTGAATATGGAGACTGCTTATCCAAATATTAATGGGCAAATATAGTTGTTCTTTGATGTAGTGGTGGAATGGGAATTAGTGGAGGATACTGAGAAACATGTGATTGTGAGAGTGTTTCACCATGACCTGGGGCAGCACATGATCATGACATTTGTTTATGAAAAATGTTCAGCAGTGGAGATGTTGGAATATTGGGATCACGTGTATTACTTAACAAGTGATATGAAATTGCCATGTTTGGTAGGAGGGGATTTCAATGTGATATTGCATGAAGATGAGAAAATAGGAGGACTTCCAGTACACCCGCATGAATATGAGGATTTTGCATTTTGTGTAAACTCTTGTGGTTTGTTTGAGCAAGGATACAAAGGAAGTCCATTTACATGGTGGAATGGGAGGTCCAATGCTGCATGTATATTCAAAAGATTGGATAGGATCTTTGTGAATTTTCCATTTGAGAACATGTTGCCAACTATTGAAGTTGAACATCTAATCAGAACTGGATCAGATCATGCACCCTTGTTAATGACATGTGGGGAGCAGACCACCAATTTTGTCAAGCCTTTCAGGTTCTTGAAATTTTTGACTAACATGCTACATTTATGGATGTGGTGAGGCAGAATTGAGACGTTGATTTCATAGGGGATCCATCTTTGATGTTCAAGCAAAAGCTCAAGAGGGTGAAGGCAGCACTGTCAAAATGGAGTAGGAAAACATTTGGTGATATCTTTAAGCAGTTGGCTATTTTGGAGGACATTGTTAGGGTGAAAGAGATGTTGTTTTAAGAAGAGCCTACAATTGAGAACAGGATTGTGCTTCAAAAGGCTCAATCTGAATTGAAGAAATACTTGAGTGGAGCAGTATTAGAAGCAAAAAGCTGGGATGACTTGGTTTGCTGAAGGAGATAGGAATACAAGTTTCTTTCACAATCATGTCAATGGAAAATGAAAGAAATTGCAACTGAAGAGGATCAAAAGTGGAAGTGGAGTATGGATTGAAGACCAGGAGCAATTGGCTACAGCTGCAGTGGACTTCTATAAAAAACAGTTTACAAATGAAGGTGATGCTTCTGACTTTTCCTTGCTCAATAATGTACCTTCGATGGTCACTATGGAATAGAATTTGGAACTTAGCAGATTTCCAACAATTGAAGAGGTAAGGACAACATTTTTTGAGCTTAGTGGGGAGAGTGCTAGTGGTCCAGATGGATTCATTGGCCTGTTTTATCAAACATGCTGGGATGTTATTGGTGATGATATACACAACATGGTGCCACACTTCTATGGAGGAGCTGCACTACCTAAATCCATCACTCACACCAATCTAGTGTTGCTTCCTAAGAAACCTAGAGTTGAGACTTTTTCTGACTTAAGACTTATTAGTTTGAGCAACTTCATTAACAAGGTCTTGTCTAGGGTGTTACATGATAGATTGGAGAGTTTATTTTGCCTTTTCTAATATCTCCTAATCTATCCGGATTTGTGAAGGGTAGAAGTATATTTGAGAACATCTTATTGAATTAAGAAATTATCACTGACATAAGGTTAAGGGGAAAGCCAACTAATATGGTGATCAAGCTTGATATGGCTAAGGCCTATGATAGGGTTTCATGGAAGTACTTATTGCATGTACTAAGGAAGATAGGATTTTCTGAGCATTTCATCAACATGGTGTGGAACTTGGAGTCAAATAACTGGTTGATGTTTTAGACGTCAATACCACACAATTATATAAGTTAATTATGAGGTACCCAATTTTTCGAGTGCTATCTCAATAGAAGAACATGGTTCTTCTTGGTGTTCTAACTACTACTGTTGCGGAAAAAAACAGTAAAGTAAAAACACAGAGATTTTTATGTGGAAAACACCTGGCTCAAAAGGTGAAAAAACCACGACCTACGCCTTAGTAGGATTTGCTCAAACTCTTTACTAAAACTCTGAGCCAAACGGACTTACAAAATAAACTCTTTTGTAATCCTAGGACTAACTCTAATCCCTTTGTAGTAACTAGCCCCTAACTAATTTCTACAAGTTTCAAGTTAAATCTAACTTGAACAACGCGTACCTATTACAATTGCTTCTATGAAAGCTGAAAAGATACAATATTAAAACTCCTACTACAATCAACTAGACTTAATAATTAATCAGATGGAACTGGTTCTTCTAGTTGAACTATAGCCTTTGAATCGCACAATGATGTTGCTAGCAAAATAACTCTGGGAACTTTGCTTTCAGATTTTGATTCACTTCAGTTTTTGTGCGTTCTCTATTCAAGCAATAATACTTCAATTATTTATAAAGTCAGTTGACTTCTGGTCCGATTCTACCTGGGAGAGCAAGTTCTTATCAAACTCAACTTGCTTCCTTCGTTTCTGTCCTTGCTGAATTCAACTTCTATTCTCTCATAAATTTTCAACCTTTTGGCATTAGAAGATACTCTCCTTGTTCATTGATACTTCACAATCGCATTCATCTCCTATGCATATAAGGTTTGTGTGCCAACGCGTCAGGTCAAGTATGTGTGCTCTGATGGACCTGGTTCAACTGGTCAGACATTTGTCAATCTTCAAAACTATGCAGTGACTTGGGTCAACAAATTCCCCCTTTTTGATAATGACAAACTCTGTGCTTAACCCTGTATAAACTTCAAACACTTTGTATGGTTTTAAGAATTTATCGTGGAGAAACCAGGTTCATTAGGTTATAAATATCACAACTTTTTGAACTTTTGAAAAAGCCACATATCTTCCCCCTTTTGGCATCATCGAAAAGTTGCAAAATGATAAACTTACCAGAGTTGTTAACAATTAATCATGGCTATTGAGGCAACTGCATATGCAATCATGGATTAATCATCAATGATAAACCAAGAATTCAAACTATCAAAAATAGAGATACTAAATCAGAGCAAAAATCATCAGATTTCATTGATAGAGCGAATACAATTCTACCACAATCCACAAAATAAAACAAAAATAGTTAAAACATGAGCAACAAACAAAAATTCTGAATCTGGGTCACTGAAAGTTCTAGGCAGGCTAGGAAATTAAGGCTTGGAAAAACGGCAGACCTGGTTCATTTAGCCAAGATGGATGGTTCAGCAGACTAAGAAACAGATGAAGACTTCTTTGAGGAAGTCTTGGCTTTCTTGATCTTAGGGGTCTGAACCTCTACCTCTGCCACTTTTTCACTTTGATGGACCAGGTCCATCTCATCCACTTCAACAACCTCAATAGGCTCAACAACCTTTTCTTTCCCTTTTTCCACTCTTTTCTTCTTACTCCCCTCTAAAATCTCTCTTCTACTCGTCCTCACTTTGATTTACCTTGCTCCTTGTAGTTCTTCCTCTTGGAAGAGAAATATTAGAAGGCTCCAAAGGAGCAATTTTTCTTTTCTTACTTTCTCTTGTTGTTCCAGACGTTTGAGCTTTAGGAGTTCTTTTCTTCTTTGGATTGTAATTATCGCCTAACATTTTCAGCAGATCCGCCAGGGTTTCCTAAGTAGATGAACCAGGTTCATCTGTACCTTTCCTAAATTTACTAACCCTTCAGCAGTTTCTCCTGATTCACTTCCCCTGCGTTCTTTCTACTTTCTTCCTCCTTTTCTGGCTCAGCACCACATATAGCCATTTTTACAGATTCCTGCTCTATTCCCCTCTCTTCACTCCTTACTCCCTCTCTATCTTTTTCTTTTTTTAATTTTGTTTTTAACACCTCTTCTTCTCGTCTCCGGCAGTTCCACATCCTTCACAAACCCAACCAGTATGAACCTATTTTCTAAGTTTTTCAGCAACATCAGAGATGATCTCAGAAGAATGGTTTAGGACAGATGTTACCTGAGTCATCAAAAATTTGGGAATGGTTTTGTAAGGGAGGAGATGTCTTGAATGAACTTTTAATTTTGAATTGACGGTTAAGGCTTCCCTAGAATCTAGGTATTTTAATTTGGTGAGGATTCTTGTTGAAACAGAACTGGTTCAAAGTCAAATGGATAGGCTTTGAAAAGATTTTGAGTTTGGGCGGAGTTCTGCTCATGATTTAGTTATTAGTATTTCAAAGTGTGCAGAGTGTAGAACACATACCTTGCCTTTCAGATGAACCAGCCCGATGAACCAGGTTCATCATTTCAGAATCCTCTTGATCAAGCTTCAATTTGCAAAGATAGAAAAAATTTCATTAGTGATCAGTGAGTCATATCAAAACATGGCATAAGAGTATACTTTTTACAGTATGAGACTGAGCAATTGTTAATCTGATTATTTACACCAGTTTCAGACTTTTCTAGCCAATGTTTTCATTTTTTTCATGTTTTATTTTTTTAATCAGGTGATTTTAATCATCCCTAATTCAAGCCGTTTCTCCCAAAATGCTCCCTACTCAGTGCTTTAGTAAAGATATCTGTAATTTGTTAATCAGTAGCACAAAATTCAAGTGAGATCATTCCCTTTTCATAGTTATCCCTCAGGAAGTGGTGCCTAACATCTATGTGCTTAGTTCTCTTAGGATGAACCGGGTTCTTCGCCATACTAATTTCACTAGTGTTGTCACAAAAAATAGGAATGCATCCCACATCTATACCAAAGTCCATGAGATGTTGCTTGATCCATAGCAACTGAGCACAGCAGGAGGCTACAGCCACATATTCAGCCTCAGCAGTAGACAGGGCTACTGAATTTTTTTCTTGGTAGCCCAAGACACAAGGCATGAACCCAGAAAGTGAGTACCTGAAGTACTTTTCCTGTGAACCAAGAATCCTGCATAATCATAATCAGCATATCCTACAAGGTCGAAATTACTACCTTTAGGATACCAAAGGCACAAATCAGTGGTGCCTTTCAAATATCTCAAAATTCTCTTTACTGCAGTGAGGTGGGACTCCTTTGGATTTGCCGGAAACCTAGAACACAATCCCACGCTGAACACAATATCAGGTCTGCTGGCAGTGAGATATAATAGAGACCCAATCATCCCTCTGTATAGCTTCTGATCAACAGATGAACCAGGTTCATCCACATCCAATTTTGTAGTTGTGGCTATGGGAGTGTCTATTTCTTTTGAGTCTTCCATTTTAAACTTCTTGAGCAATTCTTTCACATACTTTTGTTGGTGGATCATTGTTCCATTTGGGTTTTGCTTAATTTGCAAGCCTAAGAAAAAGTTTAGCTCACCCATCATACTCATCTCAAACTCACTTCCCATTAGCATAGCAAATTCCTTGCTCAATTTTTCAGAAGTCGCCCCAAATATAATATCATCCACATATATTTGCACAACCAGGAGATCCTTACCCTTTTCCCTTAAGAACAAGGTACTATCAATTTTTCCTCGTTTGTACCCATGTTCTAGCAGGAATTTTGATAATCGTTCGTACCATGCTCTTGGTGCTTGTTTGAGACCATATAGAGCCTTGTCGAGTTTGTATACGTGGTCAGGTGACTCCTTGCTTTCAAAACCTGGAGGCTGCTTGACAAATACATCTTCCTTCAGATAGCCATTGAGAAAGGCACTCTTAACATCCATCTGATGAAGAGTGAATTCCATGTGTGCAGCAAATGCTATAAGAAGTCTGATTGCCTCCAGTCTTGCCACAAGGGCAAAGGTCTCATCATAGTCAATTCCTACTTCTTGACTATACCCTTCAACAACTAATCTTATCTTATTCCTTGTAACAGTTCCATCCTCATCAAGCTTGTTCCTGAAGACCCACTTGGTGCCAATCACTGATCTGTCTAGTCGCTTGGGTACCAAGTGCCATACTTGACTTCTTTCAAACTGATTCAGCTCTTCTTGCATGGCATTTACCCAATCAGCATCTTGTAGGGCTTCCCCAATGTTCTTTGGTTCGATCATGGATAGAAAGGCATCAAACACACACAGATTTTTCAAGGATGATCTTGTTTTGATTCCGGATGCCAAATCTGTTATGATGTTCTCAAGAGGGTGAGAAATCTGATATCTGTGTGGTTTAAGTACCAACTTTTCATTCCTAGACGATTCTATGGTGTCTTGTTGCTGTGGAGCAGGATCAGGGCCAGATTGCATATGTTGAATTCCCCCGGTCATGATGTTTGGGGTAGTTGAACCTGGTCCATCACCTGTTCCACCTTCCATGCTTGCTTCAATGTGATCACTACTTCTTACCATTCCAAGCTCCTCATCTTCAGGTTCCTGTCTCTCAGCAAGAATGTTAGTTTCATCAAAGACAACATGTATACTTTCTTCTACACACATAGTTATTTTATTATACACTTTATAAGCTTTGTTGTATTATGAATATCCCAAGAATACTCCCTCATCACTTCTGGGGTCAAATTTTTCTAGGGAATCTTTGCCATTATTATGCACAAAACACTTGCATCCAAAAGCCCTAAAGTGGGATATGTTGGGCTTTCTCCCTTTAATTAATTCATAGGGAGTTTTCTCTACCAGAGGTCTGGTCATGCATCTATTGATTATGTAAGAAGCAGTGTTTATTGCTTCAGCCAGAAGCTGTGAGGTAGTTTGCTAGATATAAGCATGGTTATTGCCATGTCTTCAAGAGGCTATTTTTCCTTTCAACAACCCCATTTTGCTGTGGGATTCTAGGAGCAGAAAAGTTATGATTAACACCATCTTCATCACAGAACTCAGCAAACTTAGCATTCTCAAATTCAATACCATGGTTAGATCTTATTGATGCTAGTTGATGTCCTAATTGATTTTGAGTTTTCTTGACAAATAAGGTGAACATATCAAATACTTCATCCTTAGATGCTAGGAATAAGGTCGAGGTGAACCTTTAATAATCATCAACTAGCACCATCACATATCTCTTACCACCTCTACTCAGAGTTCTCATAGGACCACCTAGATCCATATGAACCAGTTCCAACGTCCTGGTGGTACTGACTATTTTCTTACTTTTGAAAGAGGACCTTACCTGCTTCCCCCTGGCACATGCCTCACAAACCTTTTCCTCCTTGAACTTAATGTTAGGAAGTCTTACCCCTAAGTCCTTAGAGACTAGTTTGTTAAGCTGAGTTAGACTCGCATGACCAAGTCGTTTGTACCACAGGAGGGGATCACTGTCCAACACACTTAGGCAAGTGAGTTCATTTTTAGACAGTGTGGACAACTCTATGACATAGATTTTATTCATTCTTTTTCCCTACAAAACAATCTTGTCAGTAAGCAGGTTAATCACAAAACATTTTGTGGAAGTAAAAGCAACCAGGTTACCTCTGTCACANAAGCCATCTATTAGATACACATTATCAATGGATTGTATGTCATCCTTACCTACCTTACCAACCCCAATGATTTCACCTTTCTTTCCGTTTCCAAAGGAGACATTTCCTCCTTTAAGACTTTCAAGTGAAAGGAACTGTTCCATGTTCCCAGTCATATGCTTTGAGCAGCCACTATCCAAATACCAAATTTGACTGCCTCCTCTCACTTGAACCTACAAAATAATCAGGGGTTAGTCTTAAGAACCCAAAATAGTTTGGGTCCTTTTATATGAGAGAATGGATGAATCAAATTTTTCTTGGCCCAATTTAGTAGCCAGTTTTTCCTTTTTACAAACCTCTCATTTCTTCGACTGGCCTGCTCTTTTGCAGTACACTAATATTTGTAATGCCTAGTCTTACCACAATGGGTGCAGATTTTATTCTCAGGGAGAGTGAGATACTTGCTTTTGGGATCCCACTTGGGCAATTGACTTCCAAA
>ML378733.1:29108-68282 GCA_005239525.1 Nicotiana knightiana
TTTTAGCATTGCACATTCTTTAGATAGTTGATCCTTCTCTTTGGTTGTTTCCTCAGAATCATCTATGAAATCAAGTAGCAACTCAGAGAGTTTTTCCTTAGATAGGAACTTTACTTTGTTTATAAGATGGGAGATACTTACCTCTGGTTCTTCATGTGATTCCTCATCAGATTCTCTAATTTCCATGCGCGCCTGATCTTCAGTCTCCCCATCTTCTGATTCCTCATCTGAACTTTCCCCCCAAGCAGCAACCATAGCCTTTGTTGTGGTTTTCTTGGGTTGGCCATGTTCCTTATTCTTGTTCCTTCTTTCATATCTCTCATTTTTCCATTCTACTTCCCACTGAGGATAGTTTTTGATGAGATGGTCAGTCTTACCACATTTATAACATCCCTCGTTGGTTGGCCTTTCTGGGGATTTTGCTTTGTTGTAGATTCCTCTTCTAGACATGCCCTTCTTCCTCATGAGAAAATTACTGAATTCTTTGGTGATCATGGCCATCTCATCATCCTCCATATCTTCTCCCTCAGTGATTCTTAGTGCTAGACACCTCTCCTTCTTTGGACCATCCATCTTTATTGTCTTCCTTCTCAGTTCATAGGCAGTGAGGTTTCCAATCAGCTCATCTAATCTCAGGGTTGCCATATTTTTGGATTCCTGGATAGCAGTGATTTTGCTTTCCCAGGAAATAGGCAAGACCCTTGTTAGAATATTCTCAACCCTGTCCTCTTCAAGAATGACTCTTCCAAGAGACTTCAGTTCATTAGTCAAGGTTGTGAACCTTGTGTACATCTCTTGGATAGTCTCTCCTTCTTTTATAGTAAAATTTTCATACTGAGAGTATAATAGAGTACCTCTTGACCTTTTTACCTGAGGTGTTCCTTCATGAGATACTTGCAAGGTGTCCCAGATCTCTTTGGTAGTGGTGCAACTTTGGATTTTGCTGTACTCGTCAGACCTAGTCCACACACTAGCCACTTTTTGGCCTTTGCATTCTTCTCCCATTTCTTCAAATCCTCAGCAGTGCAATCAGCTCTAGTCTTTGGTATATCTATACCTTCAGCAGTCTTCATCATGGTAGCTATAGGACCATCAGTGACTATTTCCCAGAGTTCATAGTCTTCTCCAATCAGGTGGTCCTTCATCCTGTTTTTCCACCAAGAGTAATACTGGCCATTGAAGAGTGGTGGCCTTGCAGTTGATTGACCTTGCCAATTTCCAGGTGCTGCACTTATCTTGATATTCTCCAAGGTGTTATCCTTTCAAGGATAACCTGCTCTGATACCAATTGAAGTTTTAGACGTCAATACCACACAATTATATAAGTTAATTGTGAGGTACCCAATTTTTTGAATGTTGTCTCAATAGAAGAACCTGGTTCTTCTTGGTGTTCCAACTACTACTGTTGCGGAATAATAAAAACAGTAAAGTAAAAACACAGAGATTTTTACGTGGAAAACACCTGGCTCAAAAGGTGAAAAAAAACACGACCTACTCCTCAGTAGAATTTGCTCAAACTCTTCACTAAAACTCTTAGCCAAACGGACTTACAAAATAAACTCTTTTGTAATCCTAGGACTAACTCTAATCCCTTTATAGTAAATAGCCCTTAGCTAATTTCTACAAGCTTCAAGTTAACTCTAACTTGAACAATGCGTACCTATTAAAATTTCTTCTATGAAATTTGAAAAGATACAATATTAAAACTCCTACTACAATCAACTAGACTCAATAATTAATCAGATGGAATTGGTTCTTCTAGTTGAACTGTATCCTATGAATCGCACAATGATTCTGCTAGCAAAATAACTCTGGGAACTTTGCTTTTAGATTTTGATTCACTTCAACTTTTGTGTGTTCTCTATTCAAGCAAGAATACTTCAATTATTTATAAAGTCAGTTGAGTTCTGGTCCGATTCTACCTGGGAGAACAAGTTCTTATCAAACTCAACTTCCTTCTTCATTTTTGTCCTTGCTGAATTCAACTTCTATTCTCTCATCAATTTGCAACCTTTTAGCATTAGAAGATACTCTCCTTGTTCATTGATACTTCAAAATCGCATTCATCTCCTATGCATATAAGGTTTGTGTTCCAACACGTCAGGTCAAGTATGTGTGCTCTGATTGACCTGGTTCAACTGGTCAGACATTTGTCAATATTCAAAACTATGCAGTGACTTGGGTCAACACTGGTACTCAGTATTGGTGAATGGGCAATCCTCAGGGTTCTTTAAGTCTACAAAGGGTGTGAACCAAGGGGATCCCCTATCCCCAACATTGTTCATTCTGTCATCTGAGGTACTTTCCAGGTCTTTGAATAAGCTCTTTGAAGACAAGTCATTTGCGGGATTTGGAATGCCTAAGTGGTCTGATCCTTTAAACCACTTGGCATATGCTGATGATACTATAATCTTTGCTTCTGCTCATCCTCCATCCTTGAGCAAGATTATGGCAGTGTTGGGGAACTATGAGAAGATATCAGGCCAGATGATCAACAAAGATAAGAATTCATACTACATGTATTCAAAGATTGCTAATGGATTATTTCAGAAAGTTGGAGCTATTACAGGATTTGCAAGAGGTAAATTCCCCTTCACATATCTAGGGTGTCCTTTTTTTACACTAGAAGGTGGAAGGACTATTATGAGGATCTTATCAAGAAAGTAAAGGCTAAATTGTATTCATGGAAAGGAAAGCTGTTGTCATTTGGAGGAAAGGAAACACTCATTTCTAGTGTGTTGCAAAGTATGCTAGTCCACATGTTATCAGTCCTAGATCCACCAAAAAATGTTCTGGAGCATCGTCATAAGAATTTTGCTAGGTTTTTTTGGAGCACAAAGGAAGACGGGAGAAGCAGAAATTGGGATTCATGACAAAATCTGTGCCTTCCTAAAGAGGAAGGGGGCCTAGGTTTTAGGTCCTTACATGATGTGTCAAGGGAAATGTTTACTAAACTATGGTGGAAGTTTAGGACCATAAAATCTTTGTGGTGTAATTTCATGTGGAATAAGTATTTCAAGAAGGATATACCTACGGTGGTGCAGTTTAGAAGAGGGTCTCATATTTGGAGACAAATGTTGAATGCTAGGGAAGAAATAGAACATGAGATCCTATGGGAATTGAAGAGTGGAACAAATAATATTTGACATGAAAATTAGACTGGATTGGGTGCACTATATCACATATTACCTGAAGACTTTCCAATCAATGAAGATCTTCAGAACGTGGCAGAATTGCGGCAAGGTGAAACATGGGATGATCAACTGCTAGATCAAACTTTCAATGAGGAAATTTCAGAACATATAAGGCTAAATGTGCATTATGAAGGCAGTGAGGGATATTGGGATAGGCTATACTGGATGCCAACTCTTTCAGGCAAGTTCAGTGTTAGCAGTGCTTGGCAAATATTAAGGCATAAGGTTGATCCTAATCAGGAATTCAAGTTAATGTGGATTAAAGGATTACCATTCAAGATATCCTTCTTCTTGTGGAGATTGTGGAGGCAGAAAATAGCAACTGATGACATTTGAAAGAGGCAAGGGAAAATAGTGATGTCTAGGTATTGGTGTTGTCAACAGCCCCAAGAGGAATCTATTGAGCATATTTTTGTCACAAGTCCTACTGCCTCTAAAGTATGGAACTAGTTCACGGGGGCTGCTGAAATTACTGTGTCATTGATTCAATTGAAGCAGGTTATAAGGCATTGGTGGTATGCTCAATGTTGTCCAAAGTTAAAGCCATTTTTTCAAGCAGTAACAGCTATCATCACTTGGGAACTTTGGAAGAGAAGAAATGCAGGTAAACATGGGGGTTCAATGTACACAAATAGGGAGATTCATGAGATCAATAGGACATTGCATCAATTGGCAAGGGTGAGGTATGCTTGGATGCCTAATATTCCAGTGTTATGGCCAGACATAATTCAATATTTTGAAGGATATAAACCTATATTGATCACTACAAGAGTAACATGGCAGCTTCCTTTTCATGGTTGGTACAAATGCAATACTAATGGAGCCTCAAAAGGAAATACTGGTCCTAGTTCCTTAGGCTTTTGTGTGAGATATGATGAAGGTGATGTGGTGTATGTAAGGGCATTAGACCTGGGGGTGACAACTAATGTGGTGGCTGAAGCTAAGGCTATTCTTCAAGTATTGGAATACTGTGTGGAGCATGATCTTCACCCTCTCATATTGGAAACTGATTCATTTGTGATGAAGAAAGTGATAGAAGGAGAATGGGATCCTCCTTGGGTAATTTCAAATGATGTGAAGAAAATTATAGAGATGAAGTGCAACTTCAATGTGATCTTTCAACATGTGTTCAGAGAAGGAAACTCAGTGGCAGATTTTATAGCTAACATTGTGTTTTCTTTTGCAGGTAAATCTGAGTTTCATTCGTTCTCTGAACTGCCTAGTGCAAGGAGGATGTTGATCAATCTAGACAAATCTCAAGCACCTAACCTTAGGGTTAGGATAGCAAAGAGAAGAACCCCAGACTGATGGCTTCACAGGATTGGACTCTGCACAAACCTTCATGTTTCGTTGTCTCATTCTGTATGTTATTAAGGTACTTTTCAGTGGTATTAGCATGGTCACATGCAACAATGCGATAAACATGTGTTGGATGGTACAATTTATCCTGAGTTTGATATGGCCAAATACTAAGGAAAATGCTGAACCTGTCATGTGGTATTTCTGGAGATTGTTGAATCATTTCTCAGTGGTATTAGCATGCTTTCATGCTCAATTTGAGGATGGTTTAGAAATGTTTAGAATGATATCTATATTAAAGGTTCTAGCATGGAAAGATTTGAGCTTACAAGAACTAAAAAAGGCACAGTTACGAAGCCTCGCTTTTTCCTTGCAAAGCCTGCTTAAAGCCAGCTCATGCCTGGCTTTTGCCTTGCAAAGCTTGCCCTAAAGCCAGCTCAAGCCTGGCTTTTGCCTTGCAAAGCCTGCCTAAAGCCAGCTCAAGCCTGGCTTTTGCCTTGCAAAGCATGGCTTTAGCCTTGCAAAGCCTGCCTAAAGCCAGGCTCTTCTACATGTTAAGTTAGATGAGTGAGCACATGATTAATACTTGGACATACTCAGTTCACTGCATATGAAGATCATATGGTAGCTACACTTGGAATACTATGTTGGATTCAACTCTATGGTGGAGATGTTTGGAATTCATTTTAGCCTATGGACAGTATACCCTAGCGCCTGGTGAGAGCTTGATAGGTGCTGCTTGGTATTTTGCACTGGCAATTGGATTCACATACACTGATAGGAGAAGGAAGCACTCAGCTTATTATTTTGTAATAGCTAGTTCATTAGATTTTAGTTTTTCTATCCTTTTAGTAGCTAGTAGCTTCATGCAACTTCTATTTTGGTTTGGACATCTTGTAAGCTTTGGACCCATTTTGAGATTTTATTTATATATTAGCCACTAGGGAACCTGCCTAGTGGTATATTTGCCTAAAAATAAATAAATTGTAGTATATTTAATTTTGTGAAAATAGCTGTAGGAAATTTAATTAAGTCTAGAAAGATTGTATTTTGTGTCAATTCCTCAGAATTAATGGACCATTTGCTAACCGCTAGTCAATAGGAGAAGGAAGCAAGAGCCCATATGAATGAAAAAAACATTCATCCTGAATTATCTTTCTCGAGAAAAACATCAATAATTGATCCTTGTCACTCGGACAAGGTCTCTACTTTTCACGTTCCTTTATTAAAGAGATGCACCGTGTTGATAGAAATCGTAAAGACCTTGTATACGTCCTCGAGGGTAGCATTCATGAGAATAATCATTACTTTCTCCTGAGGGCATGGTAATACTTTGTTCTTGGAAAAGCAATGAACTTAATGAACAAACAATGATAAAATTGCTGAAAAATAGATTGACCCTGTTTGGACATAAGAAATATTTCTTCTTTTTTTTTCAAAAAGTTTTTGTTTTTTTTCGAAATCAGCATTTGTTCATAAAATTTCAAATTTTCACTTGAAGATGAATTTTGGAAATTTTCGAAAATTTGAAAAACTCCAAAAAACCGTTTTTCAAAATTTTCATTCAAATCACTCACAAAACTTCAAAAACAACCCAAAATTATATTCATGTCCAAACACAATTCTAAATTTCAAATGTCATTTTCACTTGAAAAAGGTTTTCACCATGTTTTGGAATTTTACAATTCTTATGTCCAAACGCCCACTAAGAAAGATCAATACTTTGAAATACACTACAACAAAAAAAATACAATTGGATCCCACAAGTAGGGTATGTGGATGGTAATGTGTACGCAGACCTTATTCCTACCCTAGAGGGCAGAGAAACTGTTTTCAAAAAACTCTCGGCTCAAGATAAAGAGTAGGAACAAGTAAATAACAACAACAAAGTCAGGAGCGGATGTGTAGTGCAACTTATAAAAGGTTGGAACGAAGAAAAAGAAAAAGAAAAAGAAAAAGAAAAAGAAAAAGATGATATAGTGCAACTATCTGCAATCACGAAGACAGAGAAAGAAACTTAGGCAAGTGTCACTCAAATGCTAAAACCTCAAATTAGGATTTTGATTCTGGTGATAATTCAGCAAATATTCTACATCAAATTTCTTGTTCTCAATTTCCTTCTACCCAGCTACAACCAGAATCCTTTACTAATCCCCTCGTCTCCATTAGCTTTCTCACTGCAAGAGCATCACTTATTCGTCCGGCTTTAGTATACAAATTTGACAATGTTATATAATGCCCTGGATTTTCAGGCTCCAATTCAACTAAATTCTCTGAAGCAAGAACTCCAATGCTCACACCTTTATGTGCCAAAGCAGCAGCAAGTATAGAACCCCATATATGCTTGTTCGGCTTCAGACACATTTTTCCTATAAAATCTGTGGCATCTTCAAGCCGACCAGCTCGAGTTAGCAAATCAACAACACAAGTAAAATGTTCCATTCTGGGGTTCAATCCAAATTCCTCCAACATCCTGTGGAAAATATTTAACCCATCTTCAACAAGTCCTGAATGACTGCATGCTGAAAGCACTGAAGTGAATGTCAAAGCGTTTGGTCGAATGCCATAATGACTCATTTTTTCCAGGAGATGCAGGGCATCTTGTCCCAAACCATGCATCCCCAACCCACCAATTATTGTATTACATGACACTATATCTTTATGAGCCAAATGAGAAAATACAGATAAAGCATTTCCAATGCACCCACATTTTGAGTACATATAAATAAGTGCATTCCAAATGGGAGTGACATCCCACAAACTGCTCCGCCATATATATGCATGAATTTGTTTTCCGTGTTTAAGGCCACAAACTGGCAAAACACTAGAAATTGTAGTCTCACTAATCTTAATTCCCATAGGTAGCATTTTCTTAAAATACTCCAAAGCCAAGTCTTTCATCCCTAGTTCAGCGAAACCATGAATCATGGAATTCCAGGCAACAATATCAGTCTTATCCATCAATTCAAAAACATGTCTTGCATCTTGAATCCTCCCACATTTAGCATATAGAGTTAGCAATGCAGGTCCAGAAGATCTATAAAAAGCAAAGGGTGATTTGACTTTAATCCCGTGTGCATGAATCTCCTGGGCAATCCTTAAGTCCTCGATAAACTGGAACGACGCAAGTACACTGGAGAGACAATCTAGGTCAGGACAAACTTCTCTTCTATTTATCATCTCCCTAAAAATATCCAACGCATTATTTTGATCTCCAATTCTTGAATAGCCTGATATCAAAGTCGTCCATGATATTATACTTGGTTCTTTGATAAGCATAAATATTTTCCTAGCCTCATCACATCGACCCATGCGACAATAAGCATCCATTACTGTGTTCAAAGTGACTATATCTGGCTGAACACCTTCCACACTCATTAACCCCAACATCTCTACAGCCAAATCAAGTAACTCGTTAGACACATAACCCGAAATAATCAAATTCCAAGAAAGCAAGTCTTTTTCTTGCATCAAATCAAATACCCGTTTTGCGCTCTGAATATCACCACATTTTGAGTACATATCAATTAAAGAATGGCCAACTTGGAGATTGCATTCTACACCACATATTACTACATCTTTGTGTACTTGTTGCCCAACAGCCAGGCTTGAGAACTTTGCACAAGCCTTCAAAACGAGAGGAAACACATAGCCATCAAGTAATATACCATCTAGTTTCATCTCCTTATAAGTACTCACACATTCTTCAATTAGGCAGTTACGTGAAAAATATGATAACACGGCCGTCCAAGCAAAAACATTTCTTTGAGACAATTTAACAAACAGGTGGCGAGCAGATTTTATATCGTCACGCTCAGCATATAATTGTATCAATTTGGTAATGATGAATGGATTATGGCTTTGACCATGTACGACAATTTGTTGATGCGTTTGTTTTCCTTGCTCTATTGCTTTGAAATTGCTGCAGAGTTGAAGTAAATGGCTTATTCCGAATGTCAAGAATGGTCTCACGTTGGTTGCTGGCAGAGATGAAAATTTCTTGTAGAAGCTCCATACTCTCATCTATTTGCAATCCTGACCTTGAAGATCAACTGAATTCCTAATATCATACACGAGTTTGAGCCCTAACAGGAAATTTGCAAGTAATATGTTACTGGAGTTTTACAAGAAGAACTACGAGAACGTTTATATTATT
The DNA here is from genome assembly GCA_005239525.1 of Nicotiana knightiana. Lineage (NCBI taxonomy): Eukaryota > Viridiplantae > Streptophyta > Magnoliopsida > Solanales > Solanaceae > Nicotiana > Nicotiana knightiana. Next base: position 37,758 of record ML378733.1, read on the forward strand.
ACTACTTCCTCACGTGTTAAATAAATAGTTGTAGAGAATTCGAAAAACGTAGGTAACAAGTTTATATTTTCTCTTCATATTGTTCACTGATAAGAACTATTTCTGAAAACTTAGGTAAGGGATCTCTATTTTCCTTTTTCTCAAATTCAATTATGTCATGCATAAAATATAATTTAGGTCGTGAGTTTATAGACAATGTAACTTCAGAATATTAGTCATCATATATACATATAATATTGCAGTTATATACAAATAATATGTATACTTACGTATATACATATATATACAAATGTAGTGTATATTTGTCAAATAGTAGAACTGATGCTACTTTTGCATATCGTTATTTATGTAACTAAAACATGTCATCATTGTCCATGAAGATGAAATTGGGCTTTGGCGTATTGTAGTCAATGGACTCGAACTTGAGCATCAATCGTATGGCCAAGGCTGCAAACATCTCTTTAATGTTTCAGCATTCATCTATGTTTCTTTTTTTTCTTTTTTTTTTGCCACTTCTTTCACGCATCTATTTCAAGAATAGACATGCACCAGCCCGACTAGATGTGGCAAAACTAACCCAAACCCATTAGACCCGTCCAATTCCTTCAAGTTTTAATGGGTTTGGGCAGGAGTAGTTTTGGAGATGAGATTCTTATCCCCCACGTATGAAATTTAATTACCCTCCCTAATCAAGTTTTAACTAAATTACATGGTCATATACAATTTACCAATTATATACAGATTTATTTTAAATGAGTATCCTTTGATTGTAGTCTTTTAATTTAGTAAATCCCTAAAAATCCTCACAATTCCTTAATTATCCAAACAAACCACAACCTTTCTAAAGGATTTTCTTCTTTCTCTCTGAAATCAACCCTCTTTCTACACCGATTTCTATAACGTTTTTTCTTCTAAAGCTCATATTTTTCTCTAACATTGGCAAAGAAAGGGATTAATTTTTTATCGAATTGAATTTCGCCATGGCTGGAGTTTGGAGCTTTTTCGGCTTCTCCTTTTCTTGTTGGTGTTCCAATAGCGGGCTAGCAGTAGATGTATATTAATTATTTGGTTGTATTGTTCTAATTGAAATTGTCAATCAATAACTTTTGATGGCGTTTGACTTTCCACCATTAACAACCATTAAAAGTTTCGAAACTTTGAATTTGAATTCAGATTTTCAAAAAATATTGTTGATTTGGATTGGATATTATTGCAAACGACTGAGAATATACTATGGAGTTTATACCTCGATTTTTAGGATATTTGGTGAAGATTAGATTTGATTTGACTGGATTTTCAGATTGAAATTCTAAAAAGAAGTAGAAGAACACACCACATACAAATATATACAAATTATATACAAAACACATACAAAAAATATATTGTATAAAAATTATATTTAAGTTGTATGATGTTGCAGTTGTATTTAACTGGGTAAAAATAATTTATGAAAGTTGTAAATAAGTTGTATACTGTATAATTAGTTGTTTGGAATTTATTTTTAGTATATATGTAGTTATAGATATATCAAATTTTATATTAAATTTGTATAAAATTTGTTTTTATTTTGTGTTGCGTTGCACCATACATTATTCTTTCTTTAAAAAGGCAATTATGGAAAAGAGAGAGAAGAGTTGCACTAATTATGGTTTAAAACATGTAACACACAATTGGAAGGAGTCTTATTTAGATGGAAAGACAATTTGAATTTCGTTCCATTCAGTTACGCCATTTTTCAAGCAAAGAATCCTCCTAATTTAAGGCACTAATAATGAATTATATATAGTTGTAAGAAAACTTAGTTAGGGGCGGTAATATACAAAACTTGGATAATTTTAGTAAATAAGTTTCAAATATTGTATAAGAGGAAAAATCCCTTTGAAGATGGGTTGGTTTGGACTGCCCTAAGTTAACCCTTCAAAAATCCTAAACCCAAATAGACTCTTGTTGGTGCCCAACCTTGACCCATGAAAATGCTCAATTTTAAAGTCCTACCTTAACCCATATTCTGGAAAATAGTTTCTAATTATTTCATGTTTGGTTGTTTTAAATGTTTGAAAAATATTTTCTTTATGAAATCATTTTTTTCTAATTGGTGTAAATTATTTTTCGTATCAAGATAAGGGAAAACATTTCCAAAACTTTTTTCAACCTTCCCCATCAGCACCAACCCCCACCACCCCACCCCCATCGCCACCTCACCCCACTCTCACCCACGCACCACCCAACCTGACCCCTACACCCGACCCTCCCCCACCCTAAATATATAAAATATTATTTAGAGTACTTTTTTCATGATGTAAAAAAAATATTTTTTTTCATGATGTAAAATTTTTTTTCTTTCATTTCAACAAAATGTCCTTTTATTTTGTTTCAGTAAAATGAAGGACGATACTAAGCTATTTTTTAGGTATCACAACAAAATAAAAGAAAGTACTAATTTAATTGAAAAGAAACAAAATACTTTGTCTATAACATGAAAATAAAATATTCTTTTTGTTGAAATAAAAAAAATACTTTTTCTACAACAGGAAAAGAAAGTACTCATTTTGTGAAAAAGAAAATATATCATTTAATCATGAAAAGAAATTATTCTTTTTGTTGTAACAAAAGAAAATATTTTTTCTACAACATGAAAAGAAGGTACTCATTTTGTGAAAAAGAAAATACTTTTACTACATCATGAAAAGAAAGTACTTATTATTGAAATGAAAGAAAATACTTTTCTACATCATAAAAAGATAATATTCATTTTGTTGAAATAAAAAAAAAAAAAATACTTTATCTATAACATTAAAAGAAAATTCTTTTTTTACAACAAGAAAAGAAAGTAATCATTTTTTGGGAAAAAAAATACTTTTTCTATATCAAAAAAAAAAAGTACTCTTTTTGTTGAAACAAAAGAAAATACTTTTTCGATAACATGAAATGGAGGTACTCATTTTGTGAAAAAGAAATTACTTTTATTATATCATGAAAAAAAATACTTATTTTATTGAATGAAAGAAAAAACTTTTTCTACATCATAAAAGATATTATTCATTTTGTTGAAAGGAAAAAGAAAATACTTTATCTACAACATCAAAAGAAAATACTTTTTCTACAACAGAAAAAGAAAATACTCATTTTATGAAAAAGAATGTCACGAACCAAATACCTAACCTGTCGTGACGACGCCTATCGTGGAACTAGGCAAGCCGACATTCTCAATATGATTCAATATATATAACATAAGTGAGCTAAAGCAGTTAAACTAACAAAATGTTTACATAACAACGGGGTAAAGACCCAAAATACAAGTGCGGAATAATAGCCCGACATCGGAGTGTCACTAAGTCATGAGCATCTAACAATCAGTCTAGAAACAGAGTCTACTACATTCTGTGCCAAATGCCAATACAAAGAGAATAGATGATAAAAAGGGAGAAACAAGGATTGCGGATGCTGTCAGCTACCTCGTAGGTCTCCGAAAATCAACTCACGCACGAACTCAGCGACCACTAGAACCGTGCACACCTGAATCTGCACATAAAGTGCAGGGTATAGCATGAGTACAACAAACTCAGCAAGTAACAAAATTAAATAAGGATCTGAGAAACAATGACGAGCTATGAAAATATAGTTCATTTCAAAAGTTTTCAGTAAAGAGTGAACATGCTTTCAAATCCGGCAGTTTAAGTCAAATCAATTGGAGTTCAATTACATCACATATAAATCTCTCACAAATTCCACAACAACGACAGATAACAGCTAAGTGCAGCAACAATTAAAAGCAAGTACATCCTCTCAAGGCAACAATCATTTAACTCATCTCAACAGCTCATACTCTCAGCTCTCAGCCCTCAATACACACTCTCAATAGGTACCTGCGCTCACTGGGAGTGTACAGACTTTAGAGGGGCTCCTTCAGCCCAAGCGCTATATTATTGCGGCGTGCAACCCGATCCTATATTGTTACGGCGTGCAACCCAATCCAATATTATTGCTGCGTGCAACCCGATCCATAATATAAATATGAATACACGTCAACACTTTGTGCCTCTGCCCTTGTAGCAAGATTAGGCATTTGATGACTGTGGTAGGGAAAATTTTCAGTTTTTATTGAGCTACAACAATGAATTTGGTGGCTACAGTGGGGCATAATTTCTTCTTTTATTGAGCTAGCTAAATAGAATTGATTTATATCATTTTTAAGAGCTTATACTATTTTTTTTTTTTAGTTTATACTTAATAACTCATGCAAAATTATATTCATATATAGGATACACGCTCAACGCGCGTACCATGAGACCAATTACTTTAAATACGCATGATTTTGAAAAATAATTCTCGACAATAAATGCAGGAAAACACCTAAATAAACTCGATGACTGAAAGATACTCAAAACAATACAACCACACTATAGGTAAAACAAGCAAGGAGGACATAAGCAAATTTAAAGGCTAACATTCTAAAAATCAAGTACATGATTAATAGTCCACCTTTATACATATTGTTTGGAGTAACATATCAAACAAAAAGCACAAATTAACTCATATTACCATGCTAACACCAATATCCAGCAAACTAAAGCAGAAATCAGAACTTTCATTCACATAGGAACATGAGTACATGAAGGTTCGAACTGACCTATTCAAGCAGGGACAAACAAAAGCAGAAAATAAGTCTCTGAAGTTGAGAAGTGCAGCAAGAAATACAACTCTGAAGTTGAGAAGTACATCCTCTTAAGGCAACAGTCACTCAACTCATCTCAACAGCTCATACTTTCGGCTCTCAGTCCTCAATACACACTCTCAATAAGTACCTGCGCTCACTAGGGGTGTACAGACTCTGGAGGGGCTCCTTCAGCCCAAGCGCTATATTGTTGTGGCGTGTAGCACAATCCTATATTGTTGCGGCGTCCAACTCGATCCAATATACCTCACATAGCTCACAACTCGGCACTCAGGCCCTATCTCAGTAACTAACCTCTCCAGCCCCTCGGGCTCATAGAATATCATAATAATCAGCCCAAACAGAGAATACAACAAGTATCAACGGGAAATGAGAGGGAACAAAGATATAACATACAAGTAAGACTATGACTGAGTACAAGACAACAATTAGCAGTCAATTTAGCAAGTATACAACTGCTATTGGTCCCAAAAGTGATATCATATGGCCTAAGCATGGTTTCTAACATGAAAGGCAGTCAATTACTCAAAAACAAGGAAAAACAGGTAATAACAATGGGCTATTCGACTTTACAGTCTCACGGGACGGACCAAGTCTCAATCCCTCACGGTGCACGCTCACACGCTCGTCATCTAGAATGTGCGTCACCTCCAAATATTCACATCATACTAATTCTCGGGGGTTTCATACCCTTAAAACCAGATTTAAGACTGTTACTTACCTCAACCGCATCGAAATCCTACTTCAAAATGCCCTTGCCTCTCGAATCAGCCTCCAAATGCCCCGAATCTAGCCACAAACAGAACGAGATAATCAATATAGGCTAAAAGGATCAATTCCACAAGAGAACTACTAAAATATAGCCCAAAATCCGAAATCGGCTCAACCCGCCCCCGGGCCCAGTCTCGGAACCCGACAAAAATCACAAACCCAAAAGCCCATTCACTCACGAGTCTAACCATACCAAATTTATCAAAATCCGACCTCAATTGCCCCTCAAAAACCCCAAAGTTCACTCTCCAATTCCCAAGCCCTAAACCCCCAAATTTCCAACTCAAATCCCTAATTAGGTGATGAAGAAAACCATAGATTCACGAAATTTAGACCAATCCGGGTTAGAATTACTTATCCCAACATTTTCCTTGAAAATCCTCGAAAAATCGCCTCTCTCCCGAGCTTCTCAATTCCAAAATAGGTAATGAAAGTCCAACCCTGGAGCTGCTATTTGTTTTCCCAGGAATACCGCACCTGCGGTTCTCTTGTCGCTTCTGCGACGCCGCACCTGCGACGCCGCACCTGCGAAAATTCTATTGCAGGTGCAGACTTCACTTAAAATCTTGACCTCGCTCCTGTGGCCCCAAGACCGCATCTGCACCTATCGCAAGTGCGGGAATCCATCGCACCTGCGGCCATCCTCCGCACCTGCGTCCAGCTGCCAGCATCTACAACCCTCGCAGGTGCAGGAAAATCTTCGCACCTGCGGCTTCTGCCGAGCTCCTTCTTGGCCGCATCTGTGGATCCTTTTTCGCTTCTGCGGATTCGCACCTGCGGTTCCCACTTGGCAGGTGTGGTTACACCAGTAGCAACAGCTTCAGCTGCAATTCCTTAGCCCCCTCCAAGCTGTTAATCACCCGAAATCACTCCGAGGCCCTCGGGATCTCAACCAAACATACCAACAAGTCTTATAACTTGATACGAACTTAGTCAAACATTCGAATCACTCAAAACAACATCAAAACACCCAATTACACCCGGATTCAAGCCTAAAGAACTTCTAAACTTCGGAATCTCACAATCGATGCCGAAACCTACCAAACCACGTCCGATTGACCTCAAATTTTACACACAAGTCAAAAATGACACCATGAAACTACTCCAACTTCCTAAAATCCATTCCGACCCCGATATCAAAATTTTCACTGCCGGCCAAAATCGCCAAAATTCCAACTTTGTCCAATTCAAGCCTAATTCTACTATGGACCTCCAAATCAAATTACAGACACAATCCTAAGTCCTAAATCAACTAATGGAGCTAACATAACCATCAAAATCCAAATCCAAGGTCGTTTACGCACAAGTCGATATCCGGTCAACTTTTCAAACTTAAGCTTCCAATTAAGAGACTAAGTGTCTTAATTCACTCTGAAACCACCCCGGACCCGAACCAACAACCTCGGTAAGACATAATACAACTGTAAAGCACAAAAGAAGCAGAAATGGGAGAAACAAGACTATAACTCTTGAAACGACTGGCCGTGTTGTTACATCCTCTCCCTCTAAAACAAACGTTCGTACTCGAATGGTTCTAGAAACATACCTGGAGTATCAAATAGGTGTGGATATATACTTCACATCTCCCGCTCGGTCTCCCAAGTGGCCCCCTCCACCGGCTGACCTCTCCACTGCACCTTCCCTGAAGTTATATCCTTTAACCTTAACTTCCGAACCTACCGCTCTGAAATAGCCACCGGCTCCACATCATAAGTCACGTCACCATCCAAATGAACCGTGCTGAAATCCAAAACATGGGACAAATCACCGATATACTTCTGGAGCATCGAAACATGAAATACTGGATGCACACTCGACAAGCTAGGTGGCAAGGCAAGATTGTAAGACACCTCCCCAACCCTCTGAAGTACCTCAAAAAGCCCAATGAAACGAGGGCTCAAATTGCCCCTCTTCCCAAACCTCATAACACCCTTCATCGATGATACTTTCAGTAGAACCTTCTCCCCGACCATGAAAGACGCATCACAGACCTTCCTATCAGCATAGCTCTTCTACTTAGACTGTGTCGTGCGAAGCCGCTCCTGAATAAATTTCACCTTGTCTAATGCATCCCGGACCAAGTCTGTACCCAAGAGCCTAGCCTCACTCGATCAAACCATCCCACCGGAGATCTGCACTGCCTCCCATATAAAACCTCGTATGGATCCATCTGAATGCTCGACTAATAACTGTGGTTATATGCAAACTCCACGAGCGGCAGAAACTGGTACCATGAACCCCAAAAATCAATGACACAAGCGCGCAACATGTCCTCCAATATCTGGATATTGCGTTTGGACTGTCCGTCCGTCTGAGGGTGAAAGGCTGTTCTCAACTCAACCTAAGTACCCAACTCTCATTGCACGATCCTCTAGAACTGCGATGTAAACTGTGTGCCTCTATCTAAAATGATGGAAACTGGGAAAACATTAAGGCGAACAGTCTCTCAGATGTAAATCTCAGCCAACTGCTCTGAAGAATAAGTAGTACCAACTAGAATGAAGTGCGCAGACTTGATCAGTCGATCCATAATCACCCAAATATCATCGAACTTCCTCGAAGTCTGTGGGAGCCCAGCTACGAAATCTAGGGTGATCTGCTCCCACTTCTACTCTGGGATCTCTAACCTCAGAAGCAAGCCACCTGGTCTCTGATGCTCATACTTAACCTGCTGACAATTGAGACACTGAGCCAAAAACCCAATTATATCCTTCTTCATCCTCCTCCACCAATAGTGTTGTCTCAAATCCTGGTACATCTTCGCGGCACCTGGATGAATGGAATACCGCGAGCTCTGGGCCTCCTCAAGAATCAACTCCCGTAGCCCATCTACATTGGGGACATATATCCGGTCCTGCATCCTCAACACCCCGTCATCACCCATAGTCATATATCTAGCATCACCTCGCCGAACCTTGTCCTAAAGGACGAGCAGATGGGGGTCATCATACTGACGCTCCCTGATACGATCATAAAGAGAAGACCTAGAGACCACACAAGCCAATACCCGACTCGGCTCCGAAATATCAAACCTGACAAGATGGCTAACTAAGGCTTGAACATCCAATTCCAAGGGTCTCTCTGCTGCTGGAAGATATGCTAAAATCCCCAAACTCTCCCCCTGACGACTCAAGGCATCGGCCACCACATTGGCCTTCCCGGGATGGTACAAAATAGTGATATCATAATCCTTAAGAAGCTCCAACCACCTCTGCTGACGCAAATTGAGATCCTTCTGCTTGAACAGATGCTGCAAACTTCGGTGATCAGTGTAGATCTCACAGTGAACCCCGTACAAACAGTTCCGCCAAATCTTCAAGGCGTGAACAATAGCTGCTAACTCAAGATCATGGATATGATAGTTCAACTCATGGGTCTTAAACTAGAGCGAAGCATAAGCAATCACTCTACCCTCCTGCATCAGAACACATCTGATACCTATACGCGAGGCATCACAATGACTGTGTAAGAACCAGAAGCTGATGTCAAAACTAGAACTGGAGCCGTGATCAAAGCAGTCTTGAGCTTCTGAAAGCTTTCCTCGCACTCATCCGACCACCTGAATGAAGTACCCTTTTGGGTTAATTTTGTGAAGGGCGATGCAATAGATGAAAAACCTTCCACAAAACGACGGTAATAGCCCGCCAAACCAAGAAAGATCCTAATCTCCGTGGCTGAGGACGGTCTGGGCGAGCTCTGCACACCTCTATCTTCTTCGGATCCACTTGAATACCCTCATTGGACACCACGTGCCCCAAGAACTCTAGTGAACTGAGCCAAAACTCACACTTGCAGAACTTTGCATAAAGCTTCTCGTCTTTTAATCTCTGTAACACAATCCTCAATTGCTAGGCATGCTCCTCCTAGCTACGAGAGTACACCAGGATGTCATCAATGAATACAATAACAAATGAGTCCAAATAAGGCTAAAACACACTGTTCATCAAATGCATGAACGTTGCTGGGGCATTAGTCAGCCCAAAAGACATCACAAGGAACTCATAACGGCCATATCGGGTCCTGAAAGCCGTCTTAAAAATATCCGAATCCCGAATCTTTAGCTGGTGATATCTTGACCTCAAATCAATCTTGGAGAACACCCTCTCTCCTTGAAGCTAGTCAAATAGATCATCAATACGAAGCAAAGGATACTTGTGCTTGACTGTGACCTTGTTCAACTGCCTGTAATCAATGCACATCCTCATAGAACCATCATTCTTCTTCACAAATAGAACTGGTGCACCCTAGGATGACATGCTAGGCCAAATAAACCCCTTATCAAGGAGTTCCTATATATGTTCTTTCAACTCCTTCAACTCCGCCGGTGCCATATGATACAGTGGAATGGAAATGAGCTGAGTGCCCGACACCAAATCAATATCGAAGTCAATAAATCTATTAGGCGGCATGCCCGACAGATCTGCAGGAAACATATCCAGAAAATCACGCACCACCGGAATAGAATCAATAACAGGAGTCTTTGCACCTAACATCCCTCACAAAAGCCAAATAGGATAGATAACCCTTCTCAACTATCTGCTGAGCCTTCAAGTATGAAATTACCCTACTGGGTACATAGCCTATAGAACTGCTCCACTCAACCCTCGGCAACCCCGACATTGCCAATGTCACAGTCTTATCGTGACAATCTAGAATGGCATGGCATGGAGACAACCAATACATACCCAATATCACATCAAAATCAACCCTACTGAGCAGCAAAGGTCCACTCTGGTCTCCAGACTCACAATAGTCACCACACATGACTGATATACGCGGTCCACCATAATAGCATCGCCCACAGGAGTAGATACATGAATAGATGAAACTAAAGACTCATGGGGCATATCTAGAAAATGAGCAAAATACGAGAAAACATATGAATAAGTGGAACTAGGGTCAAATAATACAGAGGCATCTCTGTGGCAAACTGAGACAATACCTGTAATCACAACATCTGAAGCACTGGAATCTGGTCTGGCAGGGAGGGCATAGAAACGGGCCTGTCCACCCCCTGATTTGCCTACCCTTCTCGGGCGACCCCTAGCTGACTGAGCTATACTATGGACTAGCTGAGTAGGTGGTGGAGGGGCTAGTGCTGATACATAGGCTGACTCCTCTACGAAGCGGGATCTCCCACTATATGGGGACACTCTATCCTCATGTGGCCAAACTCCCTACACTCATAACAACTCCCCGGTGCTGAGGACTGAAGGGCGCCCCGAGCACCGAGATAACTGGTAGAAGGACCTGGCATAGACGAACCCTGGCCCGATGGGGCATGGGACGAACTCTATGTTAGAAGGTCACCAAGAGATTAATGACCCTGCTGATAATTGTGAAAAACATGACCAGATGATGCGCCATGGTGAACTAGGCGAGGCGTCTGAGCATGTATGAAAGGACGACTTCTACTATGCTGGAACTGACCCCTACAAGGAGCACCTCTAAATCCACCCTGTCCACGAGGCCTCATGGCCTCCCGCTCAACCATATCCTGACTGTGAACCATCCCAATCTGACGAACAATGTTGACAACCTCATCAAAAGTCACACCAGACACTCTCTCTCTAGTCATAAGCAATCGCAGCTGAAAAGGGAGGCCATCTATAAACCTCATGAGCCTCTCCCTGTCTGTGGGAACCAACAAGATAACATGATGGGTTAACTCTGAGAATCTCATCTCATACTGTGTCAAAGACATATCACCCTGACGAAGCTTCTCAAACTATCTACGCAGCTCCTCTCTACGAGACTGAGGCACGAACTTCTATAGAAAAATAACAGAGGACTGCAATCAGAAAAGTGGCGCTACGCCGACCAGCCTACGCCTCTCGTAAGCCTCCCACTAACTGAGTACAACCCCAGAGAACTGAAAGGTAGTGAACGAGATCCCACTGGTCTCCAAAATACTAGCAGTATGGAGTATCCTCTGACACCTGTCCAAGAAACCATGTGCATCCCCTCCCTCTGCACCATTGAAAGATGGAGGCTGGAGTCTCCGAAACCTCTCCAATCTACGCTGCTCATCCTCAGGCCTAGAAGGAACCACACAGTCCTGACCTGCTATAACTAGCTGGGCTGGTGGTGCCCCCGGTGTCTGGAGTCCCTGTACTACCTGCTCAGGTGTGCGGGCGGTGGAGTCTGAGTTCCTCCCCCGACCTGAGAAGTGGTTGTGGCCGTTGAAATAGATACCACCTGAGCAAGGCCGGTGCACACGGCCAAAATATGAGCTAAGGCCTCCTAAAGACTAGGAATGACGATGGGCACATGTGGTGCTTGAGTTGGTCCTGCTGGTGCATCCACAACTAGGATCTGGCCCTGACCTGGGGCAACTGGTGGATCTGCAAGAGCTGCCCTAGCTGCTGCGCGGGCTGCACCTCTGCCTCTACCGCGACCTCAGCCTCTTGCGGCCCTGGTTGTCGGTACTGGTGGCTGTCCATCCTGTCCAGTAGTACGAGTCCTCACCATCTGCGAGAGAATGAAAAAATAGAAGTTTAGTTATCAGAATCAATAGAATCACACGACAAGAATTCAAGAATGTGGAGTTTTCCTAAGGGTTCTGTAGCCTCTCGAAGATAAGTACAGACGTCTCCATAATGATCCGCAGACTCTATTAAACCTACTCATGACTCGTGAGACCTATGTAACCTAGGCTCTAATACCAACTTGTCACGACCCAAATACCTAACCTGTCATGATGGCGCCTATCGTGGAACTAGGCAATCCGACATTCTCAATATGATTCAATAAATATAACATAAGTGAGCTAAAGCAGTTAAACTACAGAAGGTTTATATAACAACGGGGTAAAGACCCAAAACACAAGTGCGGAATAATATCCCGACATCAAGGTGTCATTAAGTCATGAGCATCTAACAATAAGTATAGAAACAGAGTCTAGAAACAAGGACTGGTGGACGCCGGAAGCTACCTCGTAGGTCTTCGAAAATCAGCTCGTGCACGAACTCAGCGACAGCCAGAGCCGTACACACCTAAATCTTTACATGAAGTGCAGGGTGTAACATGAGTACAACCAACTCATGAAGTAACAAAATTAAATAAGGAACTGAGAAGCAATGACGAGCTATGAAAATACAGTTCCTTTCAAAAGTTTTCAGTAAAGAGTGAACATGCTTTCAAATTCGGCAGGTTAAGTCAAATCAGTTCGAGTTCAATCACACCAGATATAAATCTCTCAAAAATTCCACAACAACGACCGATGATAGCTAAGTGCAACAACAACTAAAAGCAAGTACAGCCTCTCATGGCAACATTCACTCAACTCATCTCAATAACTCATACTCTCGGCTCTCATCCCTCAATACACACTCTTAATAGGTACCTGCGCTCACTGGGGGTGTACTGTCTCCGGAGGGGCTCCTTCAGTCGAAGCACTATATTCTTGCGACGTGCAGCCCCATCTAATATTATTGCGGCATGCAACCCGATCCAATATTATTGCGGCGTGCAACCCGATCCAATATTGTTGCGGCATGCACCCGATCCATAATATATATATATAGCCCGAAGGCTTGTTGCGGCGTGCAGTCCGATCCATAATATAAATATAGACATAAGGCTTGTTGCAACGTGCAATCCGATCCAATATACCTCACATAGCTCACAGCTCGACACTCAGGTCCTGTCTCAGTCACTAACCTCTCCAGCCCCTCGGGCTCACAGAATATCATAATAATCGGCCCAAACAGAGAATACAACAAGTATCAACAAGAAATGAGAGGGAACAGAGATATAACACACAAGTAAGACTGTGACTGAGTACAAGACAATAATTAGCAGTCAATTTAGCAAGTATACAACTGTTGTGATCCCAACAGTGATATCATATGGCCTAAGCATAGTTTCTAACATAAAAGGCAGTCAATTGCTCAAAAACAAGGAAAAACAGGTAATAACAATGGGCTATTCGACTTTACAGTCTCATAGGATGGACCAAGTCTCAATCCTTCACGCTGCACGCTCACACGCCCGTCACCAAGCATCTGCGTCACCTCCAAATATTCACATTTTACCAATTCTCGGGGGTTTCATACCCTCAAAATAAGATTTAAGACTGTTACTTACCTCAACCTTGTAGAAATCCTACTCCGAAATGGTCTTGCCCCTCGAATCGGCCTCCAAATGCCCCGAATCTAGCCACAAACAGAACGAGATAATCAATATAGGCTAAAAGGATCAATTCCATAAGAGAACTACTAAACTATAAACCAAAATCCAAAATCGGCTCAACCCGGCCCCTGGGCCCGGGTCTTGAAATCCGACGAAAATCACAAAACCTGAAAGCCCATTCACTCACGAGTCTAACCATACCAAATTTATCAAAATACGACCTCAATTGCCCCTCCAAAACCCCAAAGTTCACTCTCCATTTCCCAAGACCTAAACCCCCAAATTTCCAACTCAAATCCCTAATTAGGTGATGAAGAAAACCATAGATTCACGAAATATAGACCAATCCGGGTTAGAATTACTTACCCCAACTTTTTCCTTAAAAATCACCGAAAAATAGCCTCTCTCCCGAGCTTCTCAAGTCCAAAATCAAAAACGAAAGTCCAACCCTTGAGCTGGTATTTTTCCGCCCAGGAATACCGCACCTGCAGTCCTCTTGTCACTTCTACGACGCCGCACCTGCAGAAATTCTATCGCAGGTGCAAATTTCACTTAAAATCCTGACCTCGCTCCTATGGCCCCAAGATCACATCTACGCCTATCGTAGCGACCATCCTCCGCACCTGCGCCCAGCTGCCCGCATCTGCGACTCTCGCAGGTGCGGAAAAATCTTCGCACCTGCGGCTCCAGCCCTGCTCCGTCTTGGCTGTATTTTTGGCTTCTTCTTCACTTCTGCGGACTCAGACCTGTGGTTCCCACTCCGCAAGTGCGGTTACACCAGTAGCAACAGCTTCAGCTGTAATTCCTTAACTCCGTTCAAGCTGTTAACCACCCAAAATTACTCCGAGGCCCTGGGGACCTCAACCAAACATACCAACAAGTCCCATAACCCGATACGAACTTAGTCGAACATTCGAATCGCTCAAAACAATATCAAAACACCCAATTACACCCAGATTCAAGCCTAATGAACTTCTTAACTTTGGAACTCACAATCGATGCCGGAACCTACCAAATCATGTCTGATTGACCTCAAATTTTACACACAAGTCAAAAATGACACCACGAACCTACTCCAACCTCCGGAAATCTATTCCGACCCCGATATCAAAATTTTCACTGTCGGCCAAAATCGCCAAAATTCCAACTTTCGCCAATTCAAGCCTAATTCTACTACGGACCTCCAAATCACATTCCGGACGCGATCCTAAGTCCAAAATCACCTAACGGAGCTAAAGGAACCATCAAAATTTAAATCCGAGGTCGTTTATACACAAGTCAACATCCGATCGACTTTTCTAATTTAGGATTCCAATTAAGAGACCAAGTGTCTCAAGTTAACCCCGAAATCACTCCGGACCTGAACAAACCAACCCGGTAAGAAATAATATAGTTGTGAAGCACAAAAGAAGCAGAAATTAGGGAAACGGGGCAATAAATCTCGAGACGATCGGCCAGGTCGTTACAAAGAAATATTTTTTCTACATTATGAAAAGAAAATACTCTCTTTGTACAAACAAAAGAAAATTTCTTTTCTACAACATGAAAGAAAGTAATCATTGAGAATATTGCACAAAATTTGAGTCAATCTGGGTGGGTTGGGTTACAACTCATTTTTTAGCCCAACTTGACCCCGCACATCTTAACCTAAATGAACTTTAGGCAGGGTACAACAATGACCCATTTAATGAGTCAACCCATCATGACCAGCTTAAGTAAAGCCCACACAGCTCATTTACCACCTCCTAAGCCTGACCCTTCCTGTTGGATAATTTTGTGCACTTCTCATGTTCAACAATAGTCTTGTACACAATCATTTGAAGGAGACATTGAATCTAATGTGTATTCCTAAGTTTGATTGACAATCCAAAACCATATTTTGTTAGGATGTTGTCATCGTGAATATTGTGGTTAGAAGAAACTCTAAGATTAAAACCTTGCTCCTAAATGATGCAAAGTTTAGTTGCAATTACTAAGGTGTAATTAAATCCCACCAATATTATATTTGATTATTCTATTCTTTCAATCTTAGGATTATTGTTTAAAATTAAAGTAGAGGTGGCAAATGAGCAAGGCGAGTCAATTTGGACTGGTAAAAAATAGGTCAAATTAATAAAACAGGTCAAAACACAACCCGACCAACTTGACCATTAATTTTTCAAAGCTTTAGTGGATCTCTTCTAAATCTAATTGAAATCTTATTTTATTTATCAACTTAATGTTTACTATACATTTAAACTTTCACATGTAGGACCACAAAACTAGTAACCATGCTAATTAAATATTTTTGTCTAAATAAAAATAATTTTGAAACGGCTAAACGGAAAAATCTAAAAATATTTGTCGAAAAAAGGCTGAAAAATATCTAATATTTAACGTTATAAACAATATTGGCATAATTACAACACTAGAGTTGATCCTATAGTAACCTAAAAAATAACTACAAATGAGCAGGAAAACAGAAATAGAGGTTATAATAAATAAATAAAATAAATACGAGGAATTTTCAGAAACCATCATAGTTTAGAGCCTATTTATACGGCACCACTATTGTTACCATATTTACTATTTATTAGCAAAACTTTCTTTGTCAGGAGCTTGTATTTTCTGTATTCGTGCGTCTAGGATAGACTATATCAATGAATACAATTTTGGTGTATTCCGTTGTACTCAATTTACTATATTCAATTTGGCTTTATTAAAAAATTAATTAAAAAATATACAGAGATATTTTTATTGTATTCAATTAACGATATTCACTCGTAGTTGTTTTTGCACTATATCCAATTCAACTATATTCAAACAACAAAAATTCAAAAAATACAGGAACAATCAGTTGTATTCAGTTTATTGTATTTATTCGATTTCTACTTTCACACTGGATTCAATTCACCATATTCAATTAAGTTGTATTCAAACAACATAAATTCAAAAGATATAAGAATTTGCAGAATATCCTCCGAAATACATAAAATGCAGGGAAAATACCAACAAAAAAAGAAGAAGAAAAAGACACTCAAATAGCGCCAAACCTGAGCTGTCAAGATTTGAGAAATACCATTGTATTTATACTTAAAAATAAAGAGTACATACAATAATAAATTTTATTCGTTCCCACATAATAACTGTATCAATGATTATAATTTTGATGAAAAAGTTGTATCAATGAAGAAGACGACACCGATCTGTAAAAAGTAGAAGACGAAAGAGGCAGGGGAGGGAAAATAGACAGTAGAAACCATGGCCACAGTCCGTGTCACGACCCCAAATTCCCTCTGCAGGATGTCGTGATGGCACCTAGTCTCTAAGACTAGGTAAGCCTAACAACATGCAAAAATATTAAATAAAATCTTAGAATTTCCAAACTCCCACAATTTCATAAATAAAATCTGTAACTCAATATGTACACCTCCCCAAAAGCTGATGAGCTATAAGTCATAAGCTCTAAGTACAGTGCTAACAATCCTATACATCACTGTCTATAAAAGTGAAATGAAATATAGAGAACAAAATAGAATGGGACTCCGAGGCCTGCGGACGCGGGAATATGTACCTTGAAGTCTCCAAATGCAACTCAGCGCACTAGTGGCAGAATTGGTAAGATGTACCTGATCTGCACAAAAGCATGTGCAGAAGCGCTGTATGAGTACACCACAACGGTACCCAGTAAGTTCCAAGTCTAATCTTGGTAGAGTAGTGACAAGGTCAGGCCAAGGCCCTACTAGAGATAATAAGAATCAAGATGAAAGATATAATGATATAACGATAATGACAAAGAATATGAAACAAATAAGGAATTTATGGAAAGTTAATAACACAGAACCAAGACTATTAATACAACACGGAAGGAAACAAAGATTCACGTCAAGGAAACAAACAACCAAGGAAAATACATCAATTAAAGAACGATCAACAAGAGCCACTACTGAGGTACCACCTCGTAGTCCCAAGTTATAAAAGTAACTCATAGTCTTTTCCTTATACCACTGCGGGAGCCTTTATATTTAGTTTTGAAAAATTATTTTCCCGAAATAGCACCCCGCGTTTTAGTCCACCTTATCACACCGCATAACTTCTAGTAGTTCCTCTACTAGCCACGCGTATCAAGCACACCTTATCTCACCGCATGCGTTTCAACACCCAGACCTTATACCACCGCATGCATATCAATAGTAACAACAACATGGTAGAAACCTCATGCAAGCTTCAAGTGAACATTATCACACTTTCCAGAAAAAGCCAGCGATAATAAAATTTCACAATAAGGAGCCCATGGCTAAACTAGAACACAAAGTCTTAATAGCAACCATAAAGTAACTCAATAAATGATATTTCACATCTTACACTTTGCCTCAATAGAAACCATGACCTTTTCAACTCAATACCAAACTCAACAGCAAGATATTCCAAGGATAGCAAATTTCAAGTAAAGAATCCCATAGTTAAACAATGGATACAGAATTAACGAAAAACAAGTAATTCAACTAAACATGTAGGACAAGTTTCAAATAAGAATTAAGACAAGTAGACATGCGAAGTTAGACTAAGTACGGTGACTAAAACATGTTAAAGTAACTCAATTAAAGCATGAAAGGAAACTACATAGCTAAAAACCAGAAATTTCAAAATTAGCCTGTGTACGCACTCGTCACCTTGCGTACACGGTTTTCACATATCACAATTATCACAACAATACCAAATCGGAGAATTTCATCCACACAAGGTTAGACAAGTCACTTACCTCAAATCACGCTAAATCAATCAACTAGAAGGATTTTTTCTCGATTTTCCAACTCCAAACGACTCGAATCCAGCCAAAACAATTTCATACTATAAATATAACTATAGGAAACCAATATAAACAATGAAATTACGATCTTTGCTAAGAATTGAAAAATCGACAAAAAAAGTCACACCGGGCCCTCCTCTCGGAATCCAATGAAAGTTACAAAATTTGAATAGACATTCAACCACGAGTCCAACCATACCAAAATTACTTAAATCCGATACCAAAAATCTTGCTCAAATCCCCAAAATTCGGCCTAAGAAGTTTTTTCCATTTTCCCAAATTTTCAAAATAAATCACTAATTAAATGATGAAATCAAGGATATATTCATGTAATTTAACCAAATCTGAGTTAGAATCTCTTACCCCAATCAATTCCTTGAAAAACCCACAAACAATTACCACAAACCGAGCTCTCTAGGTCCATAAATGAAAAATGAGATGAAACCCTCATTTATATAGTGCCACATCTGATTCCCAAAGTGCTGATCACACATTTTTTGTGTGGTCCACACTTTAAAGTTCTGCGGCCGCAATCCAAATTGTGCGGCCGCACTTCAGCAACAACTGCACTATCATGCTTCAGTAAATTGATCAGAACTTATTTTACAAATGTCCAAATGAAGAACTATTTGATTTTCTAGAAACCAGATTCAAAGGGCTCTATAAATTTCATTTTTGGATAATCTCCAAATTCCTTATAGGTTAAATTATATAAGCTTCCGAAGTCAGACCATCAAACCTGCGGATTTTCCCCTACAGTTCGCTCATTTTCCACTGCTTCCTCACTCATGGAGTTCGCAGAAGAACATCAGGCTTTGCCTCAGCACTTCAAAATGTGCCCTCCATACTTCAACTGCTCCAGAACAATCATCAACGTGTCAAAATGCCCAAACTTGTTCAAAACTCACCTGAAACACACTCGAGGTCCCTGAGACCCAATCCTAACATACCAGCAGGTCCTAAATCATGATACAAACTTAGTCGACCCTCAAATCACATCAAGCAACATCAAAAATAGGAATCACAACCCAAATTCAAGCCTATAAACTATGAACTTCCAAATTCCTAAACCAACGTCGATTCATATCAAACCAACTCCGATTGTCACCAAATTTTGCACACAAGTCATAAATTACATTACAGACCTATTCCAACTTCATGAATTGTAATTTGACCCCGGTATCAATAAAGTCAACTCCCGGTCAAACTTCTCAAAAATCTTTCATTTCCATCTTTCGCCAAATCGTGCCGAAACGACTTACAAACCTCCAAATCAACATCCGGACACGCTCATAAGAGAAAAGTCACCATATGGAGCTATTAGAACCATCAAAACTCCGTTCTAGAGTCATCGTCACACAAGTCAAACTACGGTCAATTCCTACGACTTAAACTTCCAACTTTGGGACTATGTGTCCCCTATCACTCCAAAACTCTCCTGAACCCAACACCAAGCACCCCGAAAAGTCACATAACCATAATATAACATAGAGGGATGATACAGGGGGTTTTTAACGGCTTATTAGCGCCTTTTAGCTTTTGTTTTGGTCTAAAAGCATTGAATTCTGTTCCCGAAACTAATGAAATTGTGCAAAATTGCAGGAATGCTGGAAGTTGGTATCCCGAGATGAAATTCGACTAAAAAAAGGAGTAATTCGAAGCACAAGGCAATCAAGGGCACATTAGCACAAATATGTAGTCCGCTGAAGGAATTTTACGGTCGCAGAAGAAATTGCGGACCGCAGAATTCCATCTGCGGCCACTAACCAGGAGAAAGAATTTAGCAGACATTTTCGCAATATGTGCACTGCAAAATGAATTGTGCGACCGCAAATCTGGGCTAAGAGTCGAAGATCAGAGAGTATGCAAAAAAGACCAAGTCCAGGAGACTCTATGAGTTGTGAACCACACAAGAATTGTGCGGCCGCAGAAGAGTGCCTTGTGGCCGAAGTCCTAAATCTCTAGACCGCAGAAGAGTTTCCTTGCAGTCCTAGAAAATGCCTCATGACCACAGTTCAGAAATGTGCGGCCGCAGAACTCCAGCTCCTGCCAGATGAAGAAATTTGTGGACCGCACATGGAATTATACGGTCGCAGAACCTCCCTAGGGGCATTTTTTTCCGAGATTTGTAGACTTATATGAATAGACGAGTTTCACAAAATTAGGTCAAGTTTTAACCTCTCAAGTTTACAATAGGTTTAATCATTTTAAGATTCCGTTATGAGTTTAATTAGTTTTTCTTCCTTATTTTCTTTAAACCCCATTATGAGTAGCTAGACTTTTACTAGGGTTGTGACCCAACCCTAGTGTGTAAACCTTATGGATATATAATTTAATAATTGTTTATTATTAGGTGTTGATTATTTAGCTTATTTCATGCTTTAATTGTAGAATTATTGGTTGAAAACATCAATTCATGCCTATTTGACTTAGTCTCCACTTGAGAAACAAGGACCTAGTCTAGGATAATTAGGATAATAATGAATTGGGTCAATTGAGAGATTGATTAACCCAATTAAAGGGTTCAACCTAGAGATAGTAATAACTGGACTTGAGCTCTTATTAATTTTTTTTGTGATACCTATTTGGTCTTGAGAAAGACAAATTGGGCAAAATCACTATGTTACCAAGAGGTATTGAGTGGGTAATTTAGAGTTGAGATCTATAATACACCCAATAGAAAACAACATTAAATTCTATATCCCATTAGGCAAACACCTAGGTCATGGTCACAACCTTAGTCTTTTTATCCATTCGGAAAAACCATAAAAACAATTATCTCTAGTCTTCTATCTTTATTTTGCAATCATTTGAGTAACATTAGAAATAGAAAACAAATCCTTGTTGTGGAAGTGCAATCAAGATAATTTGATTGCTCAAATTGAAACATATACTCCTAACTCCCATCTTAGCTCCCTGTGGATTCGACCTCGACTCTTAGTTGGGTTTCTATTATTTCGACCATTTTATATCTCTTTTGAGGTGTGCTTTGGACGTGATCAATTTTTGGCGCCGTTGCCGGGGATTTAAAAATGGTGTTACCTATATATTTGGCTGTGTTTTCGGAATATCTTATTTTCCTTCCATGTTATTAACTTCTTTGAGAAATCGTAGGTACAACCATGGAAAAAAATTAGCTCGAAAATATTGCTTTGGGGGATGTGGACGTCGAGGATGAGAAAGTTGATGAGGTTCCTCTTGAACCTCAAGCCAATAGAAGAGGTCAAGTGACTTATGACAATGTCCCTGTTCCACCCCCACCTCCACCACGAGCGGCTCCACATCAGGTGTTTCCTAATGAAAGATATGCCAGTGCAATAGTCCCTCCCCGTATTAGGGCGGGTAACTTTCAAATCACCTATGTGAGGCTCACTTTTCTAGAGCAATGAGGTTTCTTCACAGGTGCTCCAAGTCAAAATGCATACAAACATTTGAAGGGATTTGTGGGAACTTGTTGGGGGAGCAAACAAAAAAATGTCTCAGAGGATGCATTGAAGCTAAGGATTTTTCCATTCTCTATACGGGGGAAAGCTTTAGATTGGTTGGAATGTTTTTCAAACCATTCCATTCACACTCAGGATGAGTTGGCCGAAAAATTTATTTCTAAGTTCTTCTCTCTGGGGCACATGGCTACACTTCGGGATGAGATTTTGGCATTCAAGCAAGAGCCAAATGAACCACTACATGAGATTTGGGAAAACTATAGAAAAATAGTTAATGAATGTCCCAAAAACAATATAACAGAGAATATGATTCAACAAACTTTCTATTGTGGGATCAACCAACCAATGTGTAGTGAATCAACTTTTCGGTGGGAACTTCATGACTACGCCTTATGCAGAGGCATGTGAGATTTTAGATGAAATGGCGGAAACATCATCAGCATGGCAATCCCGGGCTAAAGTTCCACAATGTGATCCCAACATGATCCACCTTCACAAAGAGTTGCATGACCATGGGCAATCCATTGCTGAATTGATTACCACCGTGAATCAATTAGCAAAGGCTTAACTTAAACATGTGAAAAATCTTAAGCAAGTCAATGCCTTGAAGGGGGTGAACATGATGGTGAATAAAAGGAGGACCAAGGGTCCACAAGTGTAACATCGAGTGGAGAATTATGTGCAAGAGGATAGTGGTTTTGGTCAAGAATATTCTTACAATGAACAAGAAGAGGAGGTGCAATATGTTAGCAACTTTCAAGGGCAATAAAAAAACTTCCAAGGACCACACCAACAACAATGGCGACCTCAAAACAATCAAAGTAATTTAAATTCTAACAACCAAGGAAATTGAAGTGGTGGAAACAATAAAGGGACTTGGCATAACAACAACAATCAAGGAAATTGGGGGGGGGGGGGGTTAACAATCAAGGCGGCTGGAATAATAGTCAAGGCAATCGGAGCTCAGGTTTTCAAAGGCCCCCGATATATTAACAATCGAGAAACCCGCCTCCTTATCCTTCCCATGGTCTATGTTTTTCAAAAAAAGAGATGGGGAGTATTGAGAACATGTTCAAGAAAATAATGGAAAAGAATGCCGATTCGGATGCCCAACTTGCCTCACACAACATATTGATCTGCAACTTAGAAGTTCAAATAGGGATAGTCTCTTAAGCTCTAAATTCTTGTCCTAAGGGGGGCACTACCAAGTGACACGGTGGTAAACCCAAAGGGTGGAATCAACACGGGGCATGCCATGACCATTACTACAAGAAGTGGAAGAGCTGGGAATGCACCCACCTCAAGTCAAAAGCAACTTGTGGATGATGAGAAAGTGGTACAAGAAGACGAGGTCCCGGACAATGTGGTGCAATCAAATAATGAAGTTCAGATTGACATTGATGATAGTGTGGAAGAGACTCAAGACAAGGTGAACCCTTCTAGGGATCATATTATTGACATACCGGAACTGGTAGTGAAAAAGGCTAAGGCACCATTTCTTAGCCTTCACCTCCATATCCTCAAAGAATTTCCAAACAAAATACGAGAATTAATTCAAAAAGTTCATTCAAATGATGAAAGAGTCTCTCAATCAATGTGCCATTAGTTGAAGCTTTGGAACAAATGCCAGGTTATGCAAAGTTTACGATGGTTCTTGTGACAAAGACGAATTCAATGCATTTTGAAACTATCAAAGTCACTCATCAAATGAGTGCAATTGTGCATTCAATGGATCCTAAGTTGGAGGATCCCGGTGCTTTCACGATTCCTTGTACACTTGGAAGTGCCGAGTTTGCTAAAGCTCTTTGTTATCTTGGGGGAAGTATCAATTTGATTCCTTATTCAGTTTTCAAGACCTTGGGAATAGCAACCAAGACCCACCTCTATGAGATTGCAAATGGCTGATGTTACCAAAAAGAGACCTTTGGGAGTGATTGAAGATGTCTTGGGTCGTATTGATAAATTCATTCTTCCGGCGGATTTTTTCATTCTAGATTGTGAAGTTGGTTATATGGTGCCGATTATTCTTGGAAGACCTTTCCTTGCTATAGGGAAGGCTCTTTGTCATGTTGAAGCTAGAGAAATCACCTTCCATGTGGGTAATGAACAAGTGGGTTTCCATGTGTGTAAATCCATGCGGCAACCAATTAGCAACGGGGTGTGCTCTTTTGTGGACTTGGTCACCGATGTTATTTTTGATGATACAAGTGCCACAATCAATTTTGGTGATATGTTGGAGGCCGTCTTGCTCAAATTTGATGATGACGAGATGGATGGCTTCATGGAATGTGTGAACTCTTTGAAAGGAATGGGGTCGTACAATATGCACCCCAGAATCTATCTTTAGATCTTGAAAATAGGACAACTATTTTTACAAATCCTTCCATTGAAGAGCCTCCTACCTTGGAGTTGAAGACATTGCCTCTACATCTTCAGAATGAATTTTTTGTCCCTTGTTCTACTTCATCGGTTATTCTTTCTCTTGTTTGACTAACGTTCAGGTAGATTCTACATTGGCGGTGCTACATAAGAGGAAGAAGGTTATTGGGTGGACATTGGCAGATATTCGAGGGATAAGCCCCGCATTTTGCATCATAATATCAACTTGGAGGAATGCGCCAAACCATATATTGAACAACAAAGGAGACTCAATGAAGCTACGCAAGAAGTTGTCAAAAAGTATATTATCATGTGGTTGGATGCCGGGGTTGTCTACCCCATTCCCGATAGTTTGTGGACTTCTCCGGTTCATTGTGCTCCGAAGAAGGGGGCATGACGGTGGTCACCAGTGACAAAAATGAGTTGATTCTAACAAGAATGATGACCGATTGGAGAGTGTGTATGGGCTATCTCAAGCTCAACAATGTCACAAGGAATGATCATTTCTCACTTCCTTATGCTTTCTATTGCTTTCTTGATGGGTATTCGGGCTACAACAAAATCTTTATTTCTACGGAGGACCAAGAGAAAAAAATATTTACATGTCCCTATGGTACTTTCACCTTCAAGCAGATGCTATTTGGTTTGTGGAATGCACCAACAACTTTTCAAAGGTGTATGATGGCTATCTTCACGGACATGGTGGAGGACTACCTTGAAGTTTTCATGGGTAACTTCTCGGTGGTTGGAGATTCTTTTGATGATTGTCTTTTAAATTTCATGGATGACTTCTCGGTGGTTGGATATTCTTTTGATGATTGTCTTGCAAATTTAGCTAATGTGTTGGCAAGATGTGAAGAAACAAATTTGGTGCTCAACTGGGGAGACGTGTCATTTCATGGTTGAGGAAGGCATTGTCCTTGGCCACAAAATCTCAAAGAATGGAATTGAAGTTGAAAAGGAAAATATGGAATTGAAGTTGACAAGAGCTTGTCATTCTTCACCATATGGTGGTCACCATTGTGGAGCAAGAGCGGCGGCCAAAGTGCTAAGTTGTGGTTTCTATTAGGCCACTCTTTACAAGGATGCTAGTGAGCTAGTGAAAAGATGTGATGAATGTCAACAGGCCGGTGGAATCTCAAAGTAAAATAAAATGCATCTCATCACCATTTTGGAGATTGATATTTTTGAATTGAGGGGTATTGACTTCATGGGCCCTTTTGTGAGTTCTTTCGGAAACACCTACATCTTGGCCGTGGTTGATTATGTGTCCAAATGGGTTGAGGCCGTTTCTATACCCAACAATGAGGCGAGAAGTGTGGTGGCGTTCTTGAAGATGAATATTTTCACAAGGTTTGGTACTCCATGAGCTATTATAAGCGATGGGGCGTCACATTTTTTGCAACAAGGCTTTCGACACTTTACTTAGCAAGTGTGGTGTTAGTCATAAAGTCACGACTCCCTATCATACACAAGCTAGTGGTCAAGTGGAAGTCTCTAACCGGGAGATAAAGAGTATTTTGTCCAAAATAGTGAATGCTAACCATACGGATTGGTCCAAAGCTTGACGATGCATTATGGGCTTATCAAACGTCTTACAAAACACCTATCGGAATGTCTCTGTATCGGTTGGTGTTCGGAAAATCTTGTCATCTTCCGGTGGAACTTGAGCACAAAGCCATGTGGGCTCTAAAGAAGTTGAATCTTGATTGGGATGTAGCCGCTAACTTGAGGGTTGCACATTAAAATGAGTTGGATGAGTTCTGGTACCATGCTCATGCAAGTTTGTCCTTGTACAAAGAAAATATGAAATATCTTAATGACAAATACATTTAGAACAAAGAGTTCAAGTGGACGATATTGTGGTATTATTTAACTCAAGGTTGAGGATGTTTCCCAAGAAGTTAAAGTCTAAATGGAGTGGTCCTTTTGAAATTGTGGGTGTGACACTGTGTGGTGCATCGGACTTGAAGAACAATAACAATGAAGTATTGCGAGTCAATGGTCATCGGGTGAAGCACTATTTGGGAAAAGCTGGATATAGCCACATCGCGGCAGTCATTCATTTAAATTGATAGTATTCTGCGTCATGCCGCGACATTAAATCAGAGGCTTCTTGGGAGGCAACCCATATTTCTTTTCCTTTGTTCTTTTGTAGTTAGGTGTTATTTTTGTGCTAACTCAATTTGAAGTATGCTACAGGGAGAGTGTGACTTATAGGGATTTTGGACAACAATCTGGCTAAGTGTTGCAAAAAAAATAAAATTGCAGACCGTAGTTGAATTGTGCGGACCACACATTTATAGTTGCTGTAACGAAAGTGCACTGCGGCTGCATAATTGTCTTGCGGACCGCATAAATGAAGGGTTGAAATTGCAAGCTCTCTGAAGTTAGTCTGTTAGAGAAATGATCAATGTGCGACCGCAAGAGGAATTCCGCGGCCACAACATGAAATCTGCGGCCGCACACAAAATTGTACGGACTGCAGCTGAAGAACCAAATATGCAGCCCAGGGTAACAGAATGCGGACCGCACATGAAAATGTGCGACCGCACTCGACCTTTCCCCTGTTTTATGAATCATGAGTATAAATCACAAGGGCAGGAGCAAGGGTTACAATTTTCCCTCTTTGAGTACAAAACTTGCACTATATTGAAATTTCTTGGTGATCCCTCATTCCTTACACTCATTCACATCTGGTATGCTTAAATTCCTTGTTAGAATTTTGCATTTTTTAGTTTAATTTATAGCTTTATAATTATTTTTAGGCCATTTGTCACTAGAACTCAATTGTGCATTCATGTTGGGTAAATCTGTTATGGGTTAACTAATACATGCTTATTGGGGATTGGGTCAACGTATTTTCATGCCTTTATTCTCTTACCATGTCAAAATTTGCACAAAAATTGCAAAACCTAGATTGAAATACTGGACTGTTCGTAGTGCTTTGAGTTCTGCAGTCGCAATTGAAATTGTGCGATCCGTAGAAGTTGATTCTAGGTCACCTTTAGTAAAGAATGGGTCTATGGCCACAAGGTAAAATGTGCATGCCGCAGAATTCCCATTGCGGCCACAAAACAAACCTTTTACTGTCATTAGAGAGTCATACAAAATTGTGACTCAAATTTGCGGCCGCAAGGTAAAATGTGCGAACCACTGAAATCATGTTGCGGCTGCGCATCAGCCAATTCTCTGTCATCAGAGAGTTGGCATATTTTGGGTTTTTGAGTTGCGGCTGTAGGTGAAATTGTGTGGACCGATATTCACTCTTGCAACCGCAAAACAAAAATGTGCGGTCCACAAGGCCTCATCTGTTGCCGCAAGAGAAATTGTGCGGACTGCAAATCCTTATCCTGTAAACATGTTTCAACTGTGAACCTCGCTGTGTTTTCTGGTGTATACTTGCATATCACATTGTATGTCTGAACTTTGAATTGCAACTAACAATTGCCTTTGCTTGATACGGAGAATGGTTCGATCTAGAGGTAGAGGTGACACTTCTAAAGGGAGGGGAGAACCTTCTAGGGGTCGAGGGAAGAGTGCCTTACCCCTTGACCAACAAAGGACAATAACAAAGGAATCTAAAACCGGCAGTGGGAGAGGTGCAGATATCTCCGAGACGAGCTCTTATGTCCCCTCTAGGGAAGCATCAGAGGGAAACTCAACCTCTGTTTAAGAACAGTTGGCTGTACAGTCAAGGATTCCAGGGAGATATCAACTTAGGGACGAGCCGTCCTCATCTCATATCACTTCCGAGGGCTCGAAAAGTGATTGTCAGGCTTCTGATCCATCCACTGAACCTGTCACTAAGGAACAAGATACATCAGTTTAGGACATCCCGATGATGGCAGAGGGGGAGATGCTACAGCTGTCGTCCTTGAAAGGTCGAAGAAGAAAGAGGTCTAGGAGGATTGGTTTGTCAGCTTGGCCGCCTTCACTAGCTTTCGTACATGATGGCCAGTGAGATTGCTTACTCTCTAGCGACAATTTTAGTTGAAAGATCTAGAGAAGTACATCTCAGCAGTGTTGAGACAGTTCAAGGAGCAAAAAAGGTAGATTTGGTTCACCTAGAGATTCTAGCAGCACCAGGGCCACCACCACCATGGTTACCACTGGGGTTCCTATCCACATGAGCATGTTGATTTTTGAGGTGAAGGGTGGCAAAGATTTGTCATTAAAAGACTAGACCTCTGGCGGAATAAGACTTACTTTCCAATTCCTCGGGCAGTCTTGGTTGCTTCTAAATGGCCAGGGTACACTATCAATGTGGGGGACATGATGTCGGTCAACATCTCAGTGATTGCTCAGCAGGATGACTCATCCTATCAATATCCCAACAATATCCTAGAATACCTTATAGATGCATGGGTAGAGCCGAGTGATTATGACACCAAGGAGAGGCCGAATAAGCCTTTCACTTGGTATTCACTAATGGATGCAAAGAATCCAAAGAAGAAAGTTCAGCCTTCTACCACTGTAGGCCAGTCTGATGAGCAAGCCATGGTATCTGCCGAGGCAGTTGATATTCCATCCACTTCGGCTGATCCTTCATCCAGTGCCGCAGCCATACCTCCGCCATCATCCACAGCCCCTTCTGCAGCTCATGCAACATATTCCACTTTGGCTTTGAAGCCAGTGCCTATGCCTACTGCTCCACTTTATGCGTTGCGAGTCTCCCATACATTTGCGAGCCTCAACAACTGGATGCAGACAACTGCAAAGCTGTCTGACTTATTCAGTATTGTTGCAGCACAATTTACTGTTCAAGCACCTCAGTTTCCCCTGACAGTTAAGGATACATTGAAGAAGATCCTAGAGAACTAGAACACCATCATGGCTACCTTGGTACAACACGGGTCAGTGATCAAAGAGCTGGGAAAATAAGTAAAGAAGATGAGAAAGTCTCAGGCCATCAAGAAGTCAGTGGAGTCCAAAGGCAGGTGACCAAGCTTGCTGTAGCCGGAGATATCCCTTTTGACATGTTGACTGACCCACACCCTTCAGGCCCAGATCCTGTAGCACCATCAGCACCGGTGGCACTAGCTGGCTTGTCCTAGGAGCCAGACTCTGTTGCCGACACTGCCGAGACAGTGCATTAGATGTTCACCAACCTAGTCATACCTAGAGTTGAGGATGATGAGATTCAGTTGGATGAGACTGTGGGCAGTGACATTGCTGGGACACAGAGATGTCCAAGGAGCAATAGGGAGTTTTCTTCCCTCTTTCCCCTCTTTTACTCTTATTTTGTTAAGCATTGGGGACAATGCTTGTCTTTATTCCGGGTGGGGGGGGGGAGTTTATTGATCATATTTGGTACATTCTGAGACATAATAATTTGATATTATTTTCTTTCTCTTTATTATTTTTTATATATTCTCTCTTTTCTCTCATTAGGTGTATTCAGTAGTTTTTGTTTATTAGCTTCTTTATTTTTGTTCCTTTGTTAGTTCTTAGTTTGAGTTAGTAGCTTCTTTGTTTGCTTTAGTAGATTATTTTTATTTTTTAATATATAATAAGCCTTTGGTTTTCTTAATGCCACAATTCTTTCCAAAGGTAGTTCTTGTGTGAACCGGGGGACTCATCCCAACAATGGATGGCGTGACAACCTTCTTATGGGAACGAGTCCGTTTCTTTTGTGTTTTGGTAATAATAATAGTAGTAATGAATAAAAGAACTAATTAAGTTATGCTCGAAGATTCAAACATGATTCAATTGGTACCAACACACTTAACGACGTGCTTATGGTTAAAAATAAGGTTTTTGAAAGAAATAGCTCTAGTTAGTGACTTTGTGACTCTTGTGTTGACTTTGGCAACCATCAAGTGGTTTAATTGAACCATAGTGATTTTAGACTTGAATGTGGTCGTTGTGGGACCTTGACTCTGTCATCTTTAACAATCCGGTTGCACGAGGGATGAGATGTATTGTTGCTAATCCAAGTATCCATGCGAAGGGTCTAAAACTTGCCCCGAATGTGTTTCAAGGCGAAATTCTAAGTTTTGCTTGGTTTGAAAAGTGATTGTAGGCCCTCATTGGACCGTTTGAATTTTCTATTGTCAACCAATGTCATTATCCCTAGTCAACCCCTTTGAGCCTCGAGCCTTTGTCATTTGATGACAATGTTACAAGCCTTTACCCGTTTTGTCATGACCCTCTCTTGGCACCCGAGCTTTCCTTCACACTCTTGAGAAACAAATAGCTAAAATCGTAAGTTTGAGGGAGAGACGAGGAACATTAAAAAGGAAGAAAAACACAAAAAGAGAAAAGAAATGATTGTCACACCTCCTTTTTCCGACACAGGGTTGGATACGGGAGTTTTTCCAATTAAAGTGACA
>MDKJ01080343.1:0-21590 GCA_005239525.1 Nicotiana knightiana
TAGAACCTAACTGTTGGCCAGACAATTAAGCAATTAATCATAGAATTGAAGAAACAACCATATGTCGCACCCCCTTTCTTCCCTCGCGGATCGGGTTCTATGACATTTTTGGGACAAACTCCTTTAGAAGGAAGAAGTTAAAGGAAGACTCGCCACCTAACGATTTATGGTGTGTTAGGGCACCTGAGTAGTTAACTCATGAACTAGTTTGCATTACCAGAGATTGGGTAAGGGCTTGACGTTATCCCATGGGGAATCTGATAGGCAGCCCGCGGGATCCACAACTGTGGGTCCCGGCCAAATGGTTTCATGAATTCAGACAATAGGCAAATAACAAGCAAGGCTCACATAAGAGGGGATTTCAAACAAGTATAGAAGTTTTATTGGAAGTTTAAAAGAAATTAGAAGTAAACATTTGAGAAAATATCCTAGGTTTAAAGTAATACGGATCACATCAATGCAATACCCGGTAATCACTCCTCGAAGAGGGGATACACGTGGTATTAGTGCACCGGTCATCATATCCATATTCTACCCTTCCCACCCCGTGAAGGTAATTAAAGCATATGTTGGTCACGGATTCTATTGGGTGCTATTACCCGTCCCATCTTATCAGTTCTGGA
This sequence comes from Nicotiana knightiana, assembly GCA_005239525.1. NCBI lineage: Eukaryota > Viridiplantae > Streptophyta > Magnoliopsida > Solanales > Solanaceae > Nicotiana > Nicotiana knightiana. Next base: position 624 of record MDKJ01080343.1, read on the forward strand.
GGAAGTTAGGACTACTATCCTAAAGGGTAGGTACTAGGCAGAACCCCTAGGTTTAAAGGACAAATTCTAAGCGACAAATAAAACATTTAGGAGTGCAAGTATAGGGGACACACAGGAGCAGATATGGGGTTCATGAATTCCTCCACAAATTGATACACATAACTAGCACGACTCAAACACATATAGGTCTTTGCATTTTAGAACCTAGGCAAGATGTCTAACTGAGAATACAGTAATGGGGCAGTCTAATTACTGAATTTCAGAAGAATTCTTTTTACCAGTTCTAGACTATGAATTTCTATCTAGAATTAGCCAAACAATACAAAGAGACAATTTTCCCAGTTTTAATAAACTTAATGCCTAAGGCTTACCTGGGCGAGTTTAACAAACTCCAGTTATCCTATTTAGACTTAATTGTAGTAAAGGAGTGAGTATTTAAACTAATGTGAATGCAATGTCCTACAAAACGGGATATCTAAATGCATATTGGGTGTGGAATGATGCAAACCTACGCATGCTTTTTCTGAATGCACAAACATTTTTAGAAATCAGAACTATTATTATTAGGGCGGAATTCACTTATTAACACGTCTTTTGAATCGAAACAGGAAATACAGAAGCGTAGTTAAGTTGTTAAACCTAGCACATGATTTCTAATGCAAAGAGCAGTATGTCCTTAACACATGAATCTGGCATGGGTAATATGAGCCTGTTGAGAATGAATTCCTAGGGTAACACGATCTCTAATGCAAATATTGACGATTAATGTTTTTAACCTAAAACAGGATCCCTAGTCATGGTGATCGTGAAGATGCAGAAACAGCAACATTATAACAAACGTTTTATAGTTATTTAGTAACGAACATGATTTCTAAGTGAGGCATGAGTATGGCAAAGGTGCTGAGATAAACGGGCCTAAAACATGTTTTCTAATGCATGCATGGCACGTTTTCCTAAGCATGGTAGCTATTGTGCACATATGCAAAATAAATCTTATAGCATGATTTCTACCCATAATTATACTAAGCATGCACAACCCCTCCCATTTCACTATCCAGCCCATAACCGTTTTTACAATTAATTATTACAAACCAGCCTTGCACAAACTTCCATAAATAAGGAAATTAAGAAGTTACACTATGGAAGGCCTAACAGTAAGCCTAAGTCCTCGGATCCAACAATGCTATATGTCATGACCTTTTGTAACACAGGTGCGTCAGAGTTCCTAAGTATCTCAGAAGACCCCAAGCAGTGCTCACACCCAAGTGCCCTAGCCAGGAATGAGTAAGTGCAGTGTGGAATGACAGCCTTGTGTGTCATAGTTCAATGGGTACTCAAATGGTCCCTAAGGCAGTGCTCACACGAAGGGGTCAGAACATAGAGCTAAGAGTAGTGAGATGTGCCTATAGTTTAGAAAAGAGTTGAGTTTGAAAAGGTAGCTTTTGGAAATAACTGTTTTGAAGAAAAAAAGCTTTAGAGAACAACATGAGAGCTTGTTTTATGAAAACTGGTTTTGCATAAGAAAGAAACAGGACAATCAGCAACCCAAAATATACATGGTTTAGGAAGCAAACACAAATAGGGATGGGGGACTGGGGGACAAATAAGTAACAGAGTAGAGGCAGACTTGCACACAAATAGTCCTTAGGCTAGTGCTATATGGTTTAAACAATCACAGCCTAGTTATCACAGAATGTTCATGCCAGGAATCTAGCAGCATCAGATTGAGGGTGTCAAACATAATCACATATTAGGTCCAGGATTAGGATTTACATAATAACTAAGTATTAGGGGGTGCATGCTCATAGTGTTGGGAGTCAGGCAGATTCATGATGGAAACATATAAGGGAAAGCAATAGACATGCTAGACTAAAGGGGTGAGGGGAATCACATTGACAAGTAGACATGCTGAACACAGAAGGAAAGAGAGGTCATAGGGGTAAGACAAACACCCTAGCTGCAAGGCAAATAGAAAAACCATAATTAAAACTTCAATACAAATAGAAACACGTTGAGTTGGATGCTATAAACTTAAACTAGAAACATACCAGTTAGGAGTAAGAATAGAACAGCAAGGTGTAGAAAAGTAGAGCAATAGGACAGCGGTTTGCAGAGCAATAGAGCAACAATATGTTGTTCAGTCTTGGCTTTCAGCCGACTGAGTAGCCAGAAGAACAAGAGAGAATATGCAGCAAAGCAAGTGAGAGTTTAGAGCAATATGAGTGTTGTTTGTGTGTGTGTTCGTGTATCTATAAGTTGTCTTATGCTAAAGAGAGTAGGGTGTTTATAATTCTGAAAATGAGTAAAGAAAATAAGGTAAGGAATAATTAGTCTAACAAAATTATGGAAATAATAACCAATCATTGTCAATTAAAGGCCTGGACTCCCTTTAATTAGGGAGTCAAGTTTAAACGGGCCAATCCGAGTCAAATCAGGGAAAGGGATCTAATAGAGTGATCTTACCATAACAGGGGTAGTAAAAGCATGGAGTGTATAATAAATACCAGGTTCATAACACGTAATTAAGCAAAGTACATACTGATAGCATATTCACAAAATAAAGCACGGGTTTAATTTTGGAAATTAGTCGAGGGAATCTCGATTGTAATTGAAATCACAGGGAATCAGGCATAATCAAGGAAAGTATCACACAATCAAGGGAAGCAATTCGAAAAATCAGTACAGAACATACAGAATCATAGGTTGGAAGAAAACATCACAGAGTCAGTAGAGGGTATCAGGAACCCTAACCATGAATTAGAGTAAGAAACATACAACACATAGAGAGCCTAGAAGAAGTATATAGATTGGCTAAACATAGCAGACAGGACGGACAAAAAACCTAAAAATTGGGGATTTTCCGTAAGAAACTTTGAATCAAAACGTATTAACAAAGAAAAACATAGAATAACATTAAAGCAGAAGTAAAGGATAATCGATTTTGAAAGGGGTTTGTGAAACCCTAGTTTTAAAAATAGAAAGATCGTTTAAAGATGAAAGTTTTCAGAGAAAAAACATAGAAAGAAACTTCAGAATATATAGATCTAAAGTAGATCTAGAATAAATCAAAAGATATAGGGTTAGGGTTTTGTGGAACCCATAGAACTAAGAAGAACCTCAAAGACGGCACCGGCCTAAGCCGGAACAGGTTGTAAACTTACTCAAATGGTTGGGGAGGCCGGAAAGTGGAATGGGACCATGGGAGATGAGTTGGACTGCTCCAGGTTCGCCTGAGAGTCCCAGAGCATCACTGGACTAGTGAAAAGTGGGTGGGTAACCAAGAGGCGATGAGGAGCCATGGTTTCTGGTGAGAGAACCAGTTAGAGAAGATGACAAGACTCCATCGGAGAAGAGAAGTCGAAGGAGGCTTCTATAGAGAACTTAGAGCGTAACAAAGAGAGATAGAGAGAGAGTGAGTGTTTAGAGAATGAGGGTCGGAGGGGGGTAGTGATTAGGTTTAATTATGGTAACAATGATCTTGACCATTGATCTCATTTGATCAACGGTTCAGATCAAGTGTGGGGTTGAGCCTGGTTATTTGTGGGTTTGGGCTGGGTTGGTTAAGGGGTTTTGGGTCAGGTGGGTTGGGTTTAAAACTGGTTATAATTTAAATAGAAATGGGCTAAACGTTAAATACTCAATTAAATAAGATAATTAATTAATAAAATAGCTAATAATTGTGTAAAAATAAATTGAGACCAAATAAATGAAATTAAGGTGATTGATGAAGATATAAAAATTATAAATGATCATTCACTGATTTTAAAATGGTATAAATGCACATTTGTGCTATAATTGCAAAACTGCTGAAATTAACTAAATGATGTCAATATTGGCTAATTTGTGAGATAATAAAATCCTAGGGGAATTAAATAGGATATAAATAACATGTTGAGTAAGAGAATGATTTGAAATTATATCGTTTATGAATAATTATGAAATATAAAGTGTTAAATAAAAAGTAAAATAATTTGATTAAAATACGAAAAGCTGTGAGAAAATACCAGTTACTGTAAGGAGTGATTTTGAAAGTATATATACAAGTTTGAAAATAATTTTAAGAAAAATTGGGTATCAACAACTGCCCTTCTTTACCCGGAAAGGATGAAAGAGCTGTCGGGTAAAGATATGATGGCCAATTTTGACCAGTGGGAAATAGTATGAAAGATTTAGGTTGCGCCCTGGCTTCTGAGCCGCCTACATATCACTAGTTGTACAGAAATCAGGTCGTATGTAGTTCATGTGTCACCGGTGAAGTCTCACAAGGACGGACGTAAGGCGCAAGGTAAGGTGAACAAAATGGTTTACGGGGTAACAAGCATAGATTGTGCGTAATTTAAACATGAGGCAGATTCTCATTGGACTATGAATGTTGTCTTTGGATGGTTGAGGATGGCATCCTTAGACCATGATGTCTTGGGCCATGAATCTCTTGATGGGGGATTCGTGGGCTATGAAATGACGTTCTCGGGCCATGAGGATGGTGCATCCGAACCATGATGCCTTTGAATAATGATATAGAGAGTGATAAAAGGGATCCGCGGGCTATGAAATGATGTTCTCGGCGCATGAAGTTGGTGCCTCTGAACGATGACGCCTTTGGATAGGTTGGAAATATTCCAGCCCATGAGAACTGCAATAGTATGATGCTGACAAGATATAGTTTGGTCTTGTGAATTAAAAAGGGCAGAGCTTAGCCCGGAAAGAAACAAGGTAGATAACGACAGACACAATGGTTTCTTTAAAAGGTAAATGGGAGGCAGTATTTAGCCCCCAGAAGGCATAATGGTAGCCTTATGCAATGCGGGAAATAAAAATGCGGATGGAGATAGTGCTTACTCTCAGAAGACAGAATGGTAGCCTTATGCAATGCGGGAAATAAAATGCAGGTGGAGACAGTGCTTAGTCTCGGAAGGCAGAATGGTAGCCTTGTGCAATGCGGGAAATAAAATGCAGGTGGACAGAGTGCTTAGTCTCGAAAGGAAGAATGGTATCCTTATGCAATACGAGAAATAAAATGCAGATGGAGACAGTGCTTAGTCTCGGAAGGCAGAATGGTAGCCTTATGCAATGCGGGAACTAAAATGCAGGTGGAGACAGTGCTTAGTCTCAGAAGGCAGAATGGTAGCCTTATGCAATGCGGCAAATAAAATGTAGGTGGAGACAGTTCTTAGTCTCGGAAGGCAGAATGGTAGCCTTATGCAAGATTTAAAGGAAGGACAACAGGAATTCTTAGCTGACGTTTAATTGCGGTAGAGCATTGCGATGATGAAGCATCGTGTGTGCTGATAATAAATGTTGGCGTGTGCGATGAGTTTGAGGAACGATGTCTGTCCTTTGAGCGGATAATATATTTTGGGGCTTTCTGTAATTTGTGCCTGCACCCAAAGAAAAATCGTGAGTTTTGTAAGGGGAAGGTTAGTTCGCATTCTTGCTGGCTCTGCTTGGCTCATCTACTTGATCACGATATTTTTCGCATCATTGGGGTAGCGCTCGCTAAACAAGCTGTTTAGATAAATATGCATGATTTTGTAAAAGTATAATATATAATCTAAAATAGTTTTAGATGAATCGATGACATGACACGGTTCGAGACATTGCAACCTCTCCTGCTATGGAATTTTGAGGGTCCTCCTCAAAATTCTGCCCCAGTTTGCTGGGTGGATGCCTCTGACTGCTGCTCATGCCGTGGCTGGCTGAACTTGCTTCGGAATTTTAAGCGTCCTCCTCAAAATTCTATCCCAGTTTGCTGGGTGAATACTTCTGGCCTGCCGATTTCTTCGGAATTTTGAGGGTCCTCCTCAAAATTCTGCCCCAGTTTCCAATTATGGGGAAAATAGATTTTTATTGAATTGAGAACGAACCCATAGGGATGCCTACGTATCCCTATTAAACGGGAATCAGGTCAAGCGTAGTTCAATTTACATCATTGAGAAAACATGAAGATTACAAATAGTAGCGCTTGACTGCATCTGAATTGATTGGTTTTGGCCAGAATTCTCCATCCATTTCTGCAAGTATTAGTGCTCCTCCTGTCAGCACTCTGTGAACCATGTACGGGCCTTGCCAATTGGGAGAGAACTTCCCCTTGGCTTTATCTTGATGTGGAAAGATTTTTTTTAACACCAGCTGCCCTGGTGCGAATCGTCTCAGCTTGACTTTCTTGTTGAAGGCCCTGGCCATTCTGTTTTGATATAGCTGACCATGACAAATTGCATTCATTATTTTTCCGTATATGAGGGCTAGCTTCTCATAACGGCTCTTTACCCACTGTGCGTCACTGAGCTCAGCTTCTTGTATAATTCTCAAAGATAGGATCTCCACTTCGGCAGGAATTACAGCCTCAGTACCATAAACTAGCATATAGGGAGTTGCCCCAGTTGATGTGCGGACTGTGGTGCGATATCCTAATAAGGAAAATGATAACTTCTCGTGCCATTGTTTTTGCCTTTCTATCATCTTCCTTAGTATTTTCTTGATATTCGTGTTGGCGGCCTCAATGGCTCCATTCATCTGAGGTCTGTAAGCTATGGAATTCTTGTGTTTGATCTTGAAGGTTTCACACATGGCTTTCATCAAGTCACTGTTGAGATTGGAACCATTATCGGTGATAATTGACTCTGGAACTCCAAATTGACAAATAATGCGGTCGCGGATGAACTCGGCCACAACTTTCTTGGTAACTGCTTTGTAGGAGGCTGCTTCGACCTATTTAGTAAAGTAATCAATGGCGACCAGAATAAACATGTGTCCGTTAGAAGCGGCAGGCTCGATTGGTCCAGTGGCGTCCATGCCGTAGCAGCGAACGAGTAGGGTGAACTTGTTGCATTAAGCTCACTGCGAGGTACCTTTATCATATCTCCATGTATCTGACTACGGTGGCATTTTTGGACATACTGGATGCAGCTCGTTCCCGTAGTCATCCAAAAGTAACTAGCTCGGAGTATCTTCTTTCCCAGAACAAAATCGTTCATGTGCGAGCCACAGGTCCCAGCATGAATCTCCTCTAGCAGCTTGGATGCTTCCTTTGCGTCGATGCACCTTAGAAAACCCAAATCGGGAGTCCTCCTATACAGGATTCTTCCGATGTGAAAGAAATTGTTAGACAACCTTCGAAGCGTGCGTTTCTGAGTGGCATTTGCAAGCTCCGGGTATTCTCCTTTTGCTAAGTATTCCTTGATATCATGGAACCAAGAATTTCCGTCTGCTTTCTCTTCGACATGGGCACAGTAAGCTGGCTGATTGTGGATTTTCACCATAATAGGATCAATGAAGCTCTTGTCTGGATGCTGGATCATAGATGACAAAGTAGCCAAAGCATCGGCGAACTCGTTCTGGATTCTAGGGACATGCCGGAACTCCATCTTTGTGAACCTCTTTCTCAACTCCTGAACGTGATGCAAATAGGGTAATATCTTGGAATTCTTGGTTGCCCATTCTCCCTATACCTGATGTACCAATAAGTCTGAATCACCAATCACTAACAGCTCCTGGACGTTCATGTCGATGGCCATGTTGAGTCCCAAGATGCAGGCTTCGTATTCGGCCATATTGTTGGTGCAAGGGAACCTGAGTTTGGCAGATACTGGATAATGTTGACCGGTCTCTGATACTAGTACTGATCCAATACCGACTCTTTTGAAGTTGTTGCTCCATCAAAGAACATCCTCCAACCATCGTAGGATTTTTCAATGTCTTCTCCTACGAATGATACCCCTTCATCAGGAAAATACGTTTTCAGGGGTTCGTATTCTCCGTCTACAGGATTCTCAGCAAGATGGTCTGTTAGAGCTTGTCCTTTAACTGCCTTCTGAGTCATGTAAACAATGTCGAATTCACTCAGCAAGATCTGCCACTTGTCTAGCTTGCAAGTGGGCATGGGCTTCTGAAAGATATACTTCAATGGATCCATCCTTGATATGGCATAGAGGTAGTGCCTCAGCTTTTGTGCGACCCAGGTCAAAGCACAACAACTGCGTTCCAATATAGAATACCGAGCCTCATACGAAGTGAACTTCTTGCTGAGGTAATAAATAGCTTGTTCTTTCCTTCTCTTTTCATCATGTTGCCCAAGAACGCAACTGAAAGATCCATCTAGCACTGGAAGGTAGAGTAACAGAGGTCTACCTGGCTCAGGTGGTACCAGAACCGGCGGTGTTGAGAAGTACTCCTTGATTCTGTCGAAAGCCCTTTAACAATTCTCGGTCCACTTAGTTGCGGCGTCCTTCTTCAGCATCTTGAAGATCGGCTCACAGATGACTGTAGACTGTGCTATAAACCGGCTGATGTAATTAAGCCTCCCCAAGAAGCTCATCACATATTTCTTGTTCCTTGGTGGTGGCAACTCTTGAATAGCTTTGACCTTGGACGGATCCAACTTTATTCCCCGGCGGCTTACAATAAATCCCAGCAACTTCCCAGTAGGAACCCCGAATGCACACTTCGCGGGTTCAGTTTCAGATTGTATTTTCGCAACCGATTGAATAATTTCCCCAAATTCTCCATGCGATCGGCAGCTTTCTTTGATTTGATAATGACTTCATCTACGTACACCTCGATCTCTTTGTGAATCATGTCATGGAATATGGTGGTCATGGCCCTCATGTAAGTAGACCCTGCATTCTTTAGACCAAATGGCATCATCTTGTAACAATACACTCCCCACGGTGTGATGAATGTCGTCTTCTCAGCATCTTCCTCATCCATCCCAATTTGGTGATAACCAGCGAAGCAATCCACAAAGGACTGCAATTCATGCCTCGCGTAGTTGTCAATCCAAATGTGTATGTTTGGTAAGGGAAAGTCGTATTTCGGACTGGCCCGGTTGAGATCCCGGTAGCCGACGCAGACTCTGACCTTCCCGTCCTTCTTCGGCACAGGTACAATGTTAGCTAACCATGTCGGATACTCCACTACCCGGATAACTTTGGTGTTGATCTGCTTGGTAACCTCTTCTTTGATTTTCAAACTCATGTTGGGTTTGAACTTTCTGAGCTTTTGTTTCACTGGCGGGCATGTTGGATTGGTTGGCAGTTTGTGAGCCACAATAGACGTACTTAGACCAGTCATGTCATCATACGACCATACAAACACATCCTCATACTCTCTTAGAAACTCCGTGTATTATTTCTTCTCTGATGGTGACAAACGAGTGCTGATACGAGTTTCCTTGATGTTTTATTAATCTCCCAGGTTGATAACTTCGGTCTCATCCAGGTTGGACTTAGTTTTGTTCTCAAAATTCTCAACTTCCTTGACAATCTCTCCAGGTATGTCGTCTTCATCTGATTCAATGTCCGTTTGATGTGTTGTCTCGTTGCATGTCACAATCATCGGTTCATCAAGACAAGTAATAGTAATGCCCGAGGCTCATCGGGCTTTGGTTGTCTTGATAGACCAGTTCTTGAGGTATGCCCCCTTGATCACAGTCTATATGGAAGGACCTTTCTCCCCCTCCCCCTCGAGGACAACACAGCAATCCATATCATCATTTTGTAGAAACAAGCTCCTCATTGATGCGAGTGGTTCTTCTTCATCTGAACCGTAGATAGTGTCAGCTTGCTTGAAGGTCTGCTCAAGGTGAGGTATCGACTGTTCCAAAGGGTAATAGGGACTGCACTAAGATGGCGACCTGTCATTGAATTCCTGCCAGGTGTACTCATACCCCAGACTGAAAGTGGAACCATGCTCCTTGAGCTTTATAAGCTTCGTGACCCCTTGGAGGTTTTTACCGAGCCCTTTGCCTGGCTCATATCCTCCCCAGTTCAAGATGCTCCTTTTCGATGGCATTGACCCGTTCAATATGGTGATAAGTTCCTCCACCTCTCTTCCTTTTCCCGTCAACCATCGGAATAGTTTGACAACTATAAATGGGGCTGCTACCGTCACCATGAATAATCACTTCTTGGTGGTTCCATTTGAATTTTACCGCCTGATGTAGTGTTGATGCCACGGCCCCAGCAGCATGAATCCAGGGTTGTCCCAACAACAGGTTGTAGGATGCCAGAACATCCAACACCTGGAAATTCACTTCGAACCAAGTCGGTCCCATCTGTAGACATAGACTAATCTCCCCCATGGTGAACCTCTGAGAACCGTCGAAAGCCTTCACATTGATTGCCCCATCATTTATCTCATGTAGCCCTTTACCCAATTTGTTTAGTCTTATCAGCGGACAGATGTTCAGATAGGAACCTCCGTCGATCAAGATTCTTGTGATGAAATGATCCTCGCACTGCATGATGATGTGCAGCGCTTTGTTGTTCCCCAATCCTTCAGATGGTAGCTTATCCTCATGAAAAGTGATTTTATGACTCTCCAGTACCTGGCCTACCATATTGGCCATTTCCGTACTAGTGATGTTGTTTGGCACATATGCTTCATTCAATACTTTCAATAAAGCATTCATGTGTGTTTCAGAATTCTGCAGCAGAGAGAGGATGGATATCTATGCCGGTGTCTTATTCAGCTGGTCGATGACTGAATACTCATTCACCTGTATCTTTCTCCAAAGTTCATCGGGACCTGTCTCAATAAGGGGAGGCCAGTTGGCGGCCTGCTTGCTGGACTCGGCCAGATGCTTAGGGGTGTAGACCCTACCAGTTCTAGTCAGACCCTATGCCGTGATAGCTTCCTCAGACCTGGCCTTACTTTTCCTTCTAGCCCTGGCTGTGTAGTCCCAATGAATAGCGTTTGAGTAGAAAGGTGGTAGGGTTGACATTGCCACCGAAATGGGTGTAGCCATCTTTATCTCAAACGGAATGTGTGTTCAGGGTGGCAAGCTTGCGACCTCGAACGAAGCTGGTGTATTTGCTGGAGATACAAACTCAACTTCAATCGGCACTGGTGACTTTGCCAGTGGTGCTGCTTCAAACTCGAACGGCATGGACATATTAACCTCAAAGGCCTCAAATGGATTAATCTTTACTATGATTGGTTTGAGAGTGACTGCGGATTTCTTTGGGTCATCGCCTTCTACGATCAACCCGATTGACCCCTCGGGGTCCCAATCATCTTCTATTTTAATCATATGGACGCCTCTACCCTTATGGTCTGGCAGAGGATTGTCGCGAACATTTGGAGAGGGGTCTTTTTCCACAATAATCTTGTTGTCAATGAGAGCCTGTATTTTTTCCTTTAGAGAGCGGCATTCCTCGATGGTGTGCCCTTTCATGCCGGAATGGTATGCACAGGATTTGTTTGGGTTAACCCACTGAGAGGGATTCTCAGGGGTGGCAGCAGGGATAGGTGTAACATAACCAGCGGCTTTGAGTTTTTCATATAGCTGGTCAATGGGCTCGGCTATGGCGGTATATTTCTTTGGAGGACGACGATCAAAATTGGGACGAGATTCTTCTTTGGCGGTCAAGTTTTGGCGTGCAGGAGGGGATTGGTAATGAGATTGCTGGGAATTATAAGTGTGGTAGACAGGAGTAGGTTGTTGATATTTTGGCGAAGCAGGTTGATATGTGGGTGGTGGAGTTTGGTAATTTGGCGATGGAGCTTGATAATTTGGTAAGGGTGCTTGGTAATTTGGTGAGGGATGATATGTGATTGGAGGTGTAGGATAGGTTTGGTACTTGAGTGGGGACTTGGTTCTTTGTGCAACCATTACGACTCCCACATCTCTCTTTTTAGACACACCATCGGACTGTAGAGCCTTGTTAGTGGCTTGCAAGGCTTCAAAATTCGTAACCATACCACTTTTAATACCTTCTTCAATTCTCTCACCCAATTTGATGATGTTACAAAACTTGCGGCCCTCAACCATCATTAACTGTTCATAATACTGCGGATCCTGAGCTCGGACAAAGAATTTTTTCATCTGTTCTTCTTCTAGAGCAGGTCTGACTTTAGCGGCTTCGGACCTCCAACGAGTAGCATTCTCGCGAAAGGTTTCTGTAGGCTTCTTCTTAAAATTCTGAATGTAAACCACATCTGGTGCATTCTCTGTATTGAACCTAAACATGTCCATGAAATCGAACGCCATGCCTACCCAGTTTGACCATTTCTTTGGGTCTTTGCCAATGTACCAAGACAGTGCCTCTCCCTTCAAACTCCTCATGAACAGCTTCCTGCAGATTCTTTCGTCCTTTCCCACGAGGACCAATTTGTCACAATAGGTCCTCAGATGGACTCTTGGATCCCCAGTACCGTCAAACGTTTCAAACTTTGGATGTTTGTACCCCTCGGGCAGTTCGACATCAGGTTGGATACAAAGGTCTTCATAGTTCAACCCTTCGATCCCTTTGGTCCCTTCAACACCCTGAACTCGGCTGGTCAGTTTCTTAAGCTCTTCGGCCCGGTTCTTGATAAGTAAATCCTTTTTGTCAGACTCAGATGCCTGTGGGATAGGCGGAGTGGAATGGGTCATGGTTTCCACATAAATGGGACTGTTATAGGTGTGGAAATGGTCTTCTGTAGGATTTTGAGGTTATGGGATGAGCAGTGGGGTGTTATTTGAGGTGTGGCAAGCATTGTGCTGTGTCGGGAGGGTTTGGTTCTTTGGGGGAGCGGTGTGATGGTTTTGGTGTCTTAGGATATTTTGTGGAGGTGTGGAGTTTTGAACATTTGGAAGGTTGATGTCAGGGACGTTGAGGGAAAATGATAAGCTGGCCAGATTCCAGGCCTGATCTAGTTTTTCCTGAAACTTCAGCAATTTTTGTTCAAGTGGCGACATGTTCTCATGTAGGACCTGAATACCTCGGCCATCAGTGGCCTCTACCCTTTCAATCACATTCTCCTTTCTGATGCCGCTGGACTCTTCCATCTTATTTTTTCCTTTGTTTTTGTACTTATGAGGACTAGGGGGAGGAGTAGGTGCAGGGCCCTTGGATCTGGTGTGATAGGATGATGATGCCAGAATGTACGAACTAAACTTGGGGAGGGGAGTACAAAAAGAATAAAAATAAAAGGTAACCAAGTCAGTGAGGATTATGAAAAAAGTATTGCAGTATTTAAACACATAATGCGGAAATGAAAGTGTGTCCTAAGTTGGGGACCTCTTTGTGCCCGAGGTAGGCCTAGAGACAAATTTATTTGGAGAACTTAAAATGCTAAATGCCTCATTTTATTGATAAGAGAAATAGACGAATCCTAAAATGACAGACGGAAAATAAAAATCACTAATGGCCATTAGCCTTATTACATTGTTCGAAAAATAAAGACATCCCTATCTACTTGGTCCCAGAAGGACCTTCCCCAAATTCGGCATTCTTGCTTTCTTTTAACAGCCTTCCCAGCTCGTGAAGTCCCAGCAGCAGATAAGTTCTGGCTAAATATCCCCCTGCAGCTCCCTCATCCTTTTGACAATCTCAACCCTTTTGATGAAATTTTCTTCTAAATCGATTATACCTCGTTCCAAATATCCCAGCCTTTTGTTGGCACTAATAGCCATGTCCTTCCATTCCTCGATCAGTATTTTGTTGGACTCATGTATCTTGTGGTGATCATCCTCATTCTCCCGGATCCTTTTACGAAAATGGTTGAACTTGACTTGTGCTTCAGCCCTTTCATCTATAACCCTATGACCTCGGATGTACCCTGGCTTGCTCTGACCACCCAGATCTTCTTCTAACCAACCCGGATAGAAAGGGGTATAACCGGTGTGATGCATGTCTGGCTCGATGGTGTCTTTCTCGAGTATAACCTTGCAGTGCCATAGGTGCTGAGCTTGGCACCTGTGCAGACTGTCATTGTTTTGAAAGTCGGCTCGGAGATGGCTCATCTTCTCGACCCTAGGTATGACTTGTTTCCTTCCTGCCTACCTCATAACTCGAAGAGGGACGTAAGGGTAGGTTGCTCTGAGACCAATCAATACCAGAAATGATGCATATCGTTATCGAATGATGAACTCATCTGTTGGAAACCATTCGAACATCCACTGGACCCGTTCTTCGGTCTGGTTATCAAAGATCTTGACCCATCCTTCGGCGTCCTCAGGTTGAGCGAACATGTCAGGGATATAGTTCATTCGCTTTGGGTGATGGAAAGCGATGTGGTCATCCCACATTCGGCGGTGGATGTCCTGTCGATATTCCCTTTTTTGGAGATGTTATACAAGCCAGAGTTGGAGTAGCAGATTGCAACCTTCAAAGTGTTTTGCCCCTTGTTGACATTTTCCTAAAGCCCGGTATATATCTGTAACGATCATGGGCACAATGCTGAAATATTTCCCATTTAACCCTTCCATTATGGTCTTAGTTACCATAGCTAACCTGGTATGGATCATTTCTTTCTTCATCGGGAACACGATCAATCCCAAAAAACAGATCATAAACACGAACACTCGGCGATGGACGTGTACCAGAGAGGTGATAGCAACTCCACGTCCTCCAGACATACCAACTCCACGTCCTCCAGACATACCAACTACAAGTCCTTTTTCAGACCCATCATTTTGAAGAAACTTCTTCCTGTGTGGTTCTCAGGCATCAACAAACCCGGTGTTTCCCATACTAGGTTAGCCAACCCTCCTATATCTTCTATCAACGGTGCCATTTCGATGCTCCCAAAGCGGAACCTAGACCTTTCACGATCCCAGAATAGGGTAGCAGCCTCTACTATCATTTTGTTAAGCTGGATTTCCAGAATTGATGGTAGATTACCTAAATGTTTCCTGACAATAGCTTTGTCGCCAGAGTGTGAATCCTCCCACCAACTCAGCAATTTTGGGTGAATGTTGGAGACCATGCCGAATCTGGCGACTTCGTGCCTCATTTTTTCTGCAAAACAAATAGGTTAGGCCCTTACCCCCACCGAACTCGAATATTTAACATCAATAATTAGCAGGAAGCATTTATTTCTCCAAATAAATGCATAGAACATAAAGGCATCCATTTGGGTTCAGGGAAACCCGGTGGACTTTTTGATAAGTCTATCTTAAAAGCTATCATGGGAAGACACTTTAGCTTTGACTAGGTTTGACCATGATGCATGCAACAGTTCGACAAAGTAAGGTTTCTATGTGGTTTTAGACTGGTACCTTCGAGCGGACAACTCAAAGGGGAAAGGCATGAAACCGTCGACTACACTGTTGATCGACTGGTTTTACTACTAATAAGCCTTTCCGAATTTAGGGGGTAATAATATAGGAAGAGAGCAACCACTCATCAAGCGTTGCTATAATATTTTGTTTGGCACGAGTGGAGTATGAATGTCGAGCATGATTTATGCAATAAGTATTTAAAACAAGTTGTAACGTATTTGCACGTTAAAGAAAGCGGTAGAAAACAGTAATAATGATTTAAAGCAGTTATAAAAAGGAAACAAAGAGACATGTTAGTTACGTTTTGAGAAATAAATACTCGAAGTAAACAATTAATCGCATGCAAAGAGAATAAGAAAGGGTTCAAGTAAATAAAGGCATAGATTCACAAAACAATTTGAAATGGTAAAAGCCTATAATCCCCAGCAGAGTCGCCATGCTGTCGCGCCCCCTTTCTTCCCTCACGTAGATCGTGTTCTATGACATTTTTGGTACAAACTCCTTTGGAAGGAAGAAATTAAAGGAAGAGTCGCCACCGAACGATTCATGGTGCGTTAGGGCGCCTGAGTAGTTAAATCATGAACTAGTTTGCATTACCAGAGATTGGGTAAGGGCTTCAATTTATCCCAAGGGGAAGGTGTTATGCACCCCTCGGGATCCACAACTGTGGGTCCCGGCCAAATGGTTTCGTGAATTCAGACAATAGGCAAATAATAAGCAAGGCTCACATAAGAGGGGATTTCAAACAAGTATAGAAGTTTTATTGGAAGTTTAAAAGAAATTAGAAGTAAACATTTGAGAAAATATCCTAGGTTTAAAGTAATACGGATCACATCAATGCAATACCCGGTAATCACTCCTCGAAGAGGGGATACACATGGTATTAGCGCACCGGTCATCATATCCATATTCTACCCTTCCCACCCCGTGAAGGTAATTAAAGCATATGTTGGTCACGGATTCTATTGCGTGCTATTACCCGTACCATCTTATCAGTCCTGGAGGAAGTTAGGACTACTATCCTAAATGGTAGGTACTAGGCATAATCCTTAGGTTTAAAGGACAAATTCTAAGGGACAAATAAAACATTTAGGATTGCAAGTATAGGGGACACACAAGAGCAGATATGGGGTTCATGAATTCCTCCACAAATTGATACACATAACTAGCACGACTCAAACACATAGAGGTCTTTGCATTTAAGAACCTAAGGCAGGATGTCTAAGTGAGAATACAGTAATGGGGCAGTATGATTACTGAGTTTCAGAAGAAATATTTTTACCAGTTCTAGACTGTGAATTCTGATCTGGAATTAGCCAAACAATACAAAGAGACAGTTTTCCCAGTTTTAATAAACTTAAAGCCTAAGGCTTGCCTAGGCGGGTTTAACAAACTTTAGTTATCCTGTTTAGACTTAATCGTGGTAAAGGAGTGAGTATTTAAACTAATGTGAATGCAGTGTCCTATAAAACAGGATATCTAAATGCATACAGGGTGTGGAATGATGCAAACCTACGCATGCTTTTTCTAAATGCACAAACGTTTTCAGAAATCAGAATCTATTATTATTAGGGCGGAATTCACTTATTAACACATCTTTTTAATCGAAACAGGAAATACAGAAGTGTAGTTAAGTTGTTAAACCTAGCACATGATTTCTAATGCAAATAGCAGTATGTCCTTAACACATGAATTTGGCATAGGTAGTATGAGCATGCTGAGAATTAATTCCTAGGGTAACATGCTCTGTAATGAAAATATTGACGATTAATGTTTTTAACCTAAAATAGGATCCCTAGACATGGTGATCATGAAGATGCAGAAACAACAACATTATAACAAACGTTTTATAGTTATTTAACTACGAACAAGATTTTTAAGTGAGGCATGAGTATGGCAAAGATGCTGAGATAAACGAGCCTAAAACATGTTTTCTAATGCATGCATGGCAAGTATTCCTAAGGATGGTAGCTATTGCCACATATACAAAATAAATCCTATAGCATGATTTCTACCCATAATTATACTAAGCATGCACAACCCCGCCCATTTCACTATCCATCCCACAACTATTTTTACAATTAATTATTACAGACCAGCCTTGCATAAACTTTCATAAATAAGGAAATTAAGAAGTTACACTATGGAAGGCCTAACAGTAGGCCCAAGCCCTCAGATCCAACAATGCCATATGCCATGACCTTTTCTAACCCAGGTGCGTCAGAGTTCCCAAGGATCTCAGAAGACCCCATGTAGTGCTCACACCCAAGTACCCTAGCCAGGAATGAGTAAGTGCAGTGTGGAATGCCATCCTTGTGTGTCAGAGTTCAATGGGTACTCAAATATTCCCAAAGGCAGTGCTCACACAAAGGGAGCAGAACTTAGAGCTAAGAGTAGTGAGAAGTGCCTATAGTTTAGAAAAGAGTTGAGTTTGAAAAGGTAGCTTTTGGAAATAACTGTTTTAAAACAAAAAGCTTCAGAGAACAACATGAGAGTTTATTTTATGAAAACTGGTTTTGCAGAAGAAAGAAACAGGACAATCAGCAACCCAGAACATACATGATTTAGGAAGCAAACACAAACAGGGATAGAGGGACTGGGGGACAAATAAGTCACAGAGTAGAGGCAGACTTGCACACAATTAGTCCTTAAGCTAGTGCTATGTGGTTTAAACAATCACAGCCTAGTTATCATAGAATGTTCATGCCAGGAATCTAGCAGCATCAGATTGAGGGGTGTCAAACAGAGTCACATATTAGGTCCAGGATTAGGATTTACATAATAACTAAGTATTAGGGTGTGCATGCTGATAGTGTTGGGAGTCAGGCAGATTCATGATGGAAACATATAAGGGAAAGCAATAGACATGCTAGACTAAAGGGGCAAGGGGAATCACATAGACAAGTAGACATGCTGAACACAGAAGGAAAGAGAGGTCATAGGGGTAAGACAAACACACTAGTTGCAAGGAAAACAGCAGAACCATAATTAAAACTTCAATACAAACAGAAACATGTTGAGTTGGATGCTATAAACTTAAACTAGAAACATACAAGTTAGGAGTAAGAATAGAACAGCAAGGTGCAGAGAAGTAGAGCAACAAGACAGTGGTATGTAGAGCAATAGAGCAACAATAAGTTGTTCAGTCTTGGCTTTCAGCCGACTGAGTAGCCAGAAGAACAAGAGAGAATATGCAGCAAACCAAGTGAGAGTTTAGAGCAATGTGAGTGTTGTTTGCGCGTGTGTTTCTGTATCTATTGTTTGTCTTATGCTAAAGAGAGTAGGGTGTTTATAATTCTGAAAATGAGTAAAGAAAATAAGGTAAGGAATAATTAGTCTAACATAATTATGGAAATAATAACCAAACAGTGTCAATTAAAGGCATGGACTGCCTTTAATTAGGGAGTCAAGTTCAAACGGGCCAATCAGAGTTAAATCAAGGAAAGGAATCAAATAGAGTGATCTTACCATAACGGGGGTAGTAAAAGCATGGAGTGTATAATGAAGACCAGGTTCATAACACGTAATTAAGGAAAGTACACACTGATAGCATATTCACAAAAGAAAGCATGGGTTTAATTCTGGAAATTAGTCGAGGGAATCTCAACTGTAATTGAAATCACAGGGAATCAGGCATAATCAAGGAAAGTATCACACAATCAAGGGAAGCAATTCAAAAAATCAGTACAGAACAAACAGAATCATAGGTTCGAAGAAAAAATCACAGAGTCAGTAGAGGGTATCAGGAACCCTAACCATGAATTAGAGTAAGAAACATATAGCACATAGAGAGCCTAGAAGAATTATACAGATTGGCTAAACATAGCAGACAAGATGGACTAAAAAACCTAAAAATTAGGGATTTTTCGTAAGAAGCTTTGAATCAAAACGTATTAACAAAGAAAAATATAGAATAACATTAAAGCAGAAGTAAAGGAAAATCGATTATGAAAGGGGTTTGTGAAACCCTGGTTTTAAAAATAGAAAGATCATTTAAAGATGAAAGTTTTCAGAGAAAAAACATAGAAAGAAACTTCGGAATACTATAGATCTAAAGTAGATCTAGAACAAATCAAAAGATATAGGGTTAGGGTTTTGTGGAACCGAGAGAAGTAAGAAAACTCAAAGACGGCACCGGCCTAAGCCAGAACGGGTTGTAAACTTACTCAAACGCCCGGGAGGCCGTAAAGTGACATGGGACCATGGGAGATGAGTTGGACCGCTCCAGCTTCGCTTGAGACCCCCAGAGCATTACTCGACTAGTGCAAAGTGGGTGGGTAACCAAGATGCGATGAGGAGCCATGGTTTCTGGTGAGAGAACCAGTCGGAGAAGATGACCAGACTCCATCGGAGAAGAGAAGCCAAAGGAGGCTTCTAAAGAGAACTTAGAGCGTAACAGAGAGAGATAGAGAGAGAGTGAGTATTGAGAGAATTAGGGGTCGGAGCGGGGTAGTGATTAGGTTTAATTATGGTAATAATGATCTGGACCATTGATCTCATTTGATCAACGGTTCAGATCAAGTGTGGGGTTGGGCCGGGTTATTTTTGGGTTTTGGGCTGGGTTGGTTAAGGGGTTGTGGGTCAAGTGGGTTGGGTTTAAAACTGGTTATAATTTAAATAGAAATGGGTTAAACGTTAAATACCCAATTAAATAAGATAATTAATTAACAAAATAGCTAATAATTGTGTAAAAATAAATTGAGACCAAATAAATGAAATTAAGGCGATTGATTAAGATGTAAAAATTATAAATGATCATTCACTGATTTTAAAATGGTGTAAATGAACATTTGTGCTATAATTGCAAAACTGCTGAAAGTAACTAAATGATGCCAATATTGGCTAATTTGTGAAATAATAAAATCCTAGGGGAATTAAATAGGATATAAATAACATGTTGAGTAAGAGAATGATTTGAAACTATATCATTTATGAGTAATTATGAAATATAAAGTGTTAAATAAACAGTAAAATAAGTTGATAAAAATACGAAAAGCTGTGAGAAAATACCAGTTACTGTAAGGAGTGATTTTGAAAGTATATATACAAGTTTGAAAATAATTAGAAGAAAAATTGGGTATCAACACCATATATTAGTGATTGTACTCAAGGTTAAGCTAATGTTAAAAAACAATATTCATGGCTAAATCACAACACCAGAACAATGGGTTTTTAGCCACTCATAATAATAGCAAACAATTTCATAAGTGTTGAATAATTGAAATACTAACAAAAGATGAAGAAAGTTTAGATCTCTTCGCTTCCCAATGTTTCTCGTGTGTATTCTCCCTCAAAAGTGGCGTCACCCCCTTACAAATAAGTTTAGTCTTGTTTTTATACGTGTTGGGTAGGTCTAGGGCGGAAATAGTCATGTTCCGGATGAATTTGAACTGACTTCACGCTTTCAGCGCCCAGCCCGGCGCTAGGGGCCGTCCCTGGCGCTGTGAAAATTTCACCTACTGATTCTGGTGCCACAGGTAGCGTGGGGTGCTGCCTATGGCACTGAAATTTCAAATTTTCCTGTTTTCAACCATTTTGACTCTAATTTTGCAAATTTCGGCCACAATTGCTCCCGGGTCATTCCTACACATAAAAACACCACAAAATAATATAAATCAACACATTTTACATCCTAAATCCAAGAAACAAAAGTAAAACATGAGGCGACATAAATATATATATACTTTAAGCTAAATATCAGGGACCTAGTCTAGGTTAACATAGCTAACAAGGAATTGGGTCAATTGATAGATTGATTAACCAACTAAAGGGTTCAACCTAGAGATAGTAACAACATAACTTGAGCTCTTATTAACCATTTTGGTAGATACCCATTTGGTCTTAAGAAAGCCAAATTGGGCAAAACCGCTCTCTGACAGAGTGGTATTGAGTGTGAAATGTAGTGTTGTGAGCTATATTACTGATCACGCTCAACTATGTCTTCTATAAAGACTAAACGGGCGCTGCAAATATAATTTGGG
>ML378734.1:0-10973 GCA_005239525.1 Nicotiana knightiana
GGGGCATGTTTGATCTTAAGTGTGGGGTCATCCCGACTCTAAAGATTGAGAATCATGTCTGAGATAGGCCCAAGAGGGTCTTAGGGAGTATTTCTCACCCTTTTTTAATGTTTTTCTTTGTGATCATGCATCGAGGACTATGCATAACACAAGTGTGGGGTGGGGAAACTACTTTCTGAGGTGTAATTGTAAAAAATTTATTATTTTTTAGAAAAATCTCAGACTTTTCCCAACGATGGATCTGTTGGACAATTTTCTTGAGGGATAAAGTCTGATTAAAAAAAATTCCAAAAAGATTTTTTTTTTTTTTTAGGATAGGTAGGGAGTATCCCTTGGTTTTTCTTTGGGCACCGGTTCTTTTCCAAGGGTGTAGCTTGAATCGATCACTGTAAGATTATTTTTTTTAGAGTAGTTAGGAAGAAACTGAGTAACTATGAGATACCCATTGACATGTTTGGTGCTGGCATATTAGCTTATGACATACATTCTGTTTTCCCTTATATTTGGTTTGACATGTGATACCTGAGTAAAAATGAATAGCCTATTTATTGACGTCTTAGTTCAGTTGCTTGACTTGTATGCTACATAGTGAA
Source organism: Nicotiana knightiana (assembly GCA_005239525.1). NCBI lineage: Eukaryota > Viridiplantae > Streptophyta > Magnoliopsida > Solanales > Solanaceae > Nicotiana > Nicotiana knightiana. The sequence goes on from ML378734.1 coordinate 594, forward strand.
ATATTGCTTAATTCTCTCAATTTTGTGTGCCTTCTTGACTTGAGAGTTGAATAAAACCGTTGTGATTGAGTCATGTGCAATGTGTGAGTGAGGTTTAGTGATTTTTTATGTTATTCGGTGTAGTCTAGAACTTGGCCCGTGTGTTAATCGAAGCGACATTGTAGGTTATGCTAGTCTAGGAGATGACGTAGGCATTTTCTTGCTTGATTATGGATGTGCTTGTCACATGAAAATTAGAAATTTCCATTGCTTGCCCCTTTGAGCCGTTTGACCTTTTCTTTGGTACCTACATTACAAGCCGTACACCTATTTTGTTCTTAGATTGAGATTTTTGCACCTTTTTCCTCCTAAGGCACTTAGTCGCTAAAAGAAGTTAGGTGAGATATTGGGGATTAACTTTTGAGTGGAGCCATGGAAAGGCCTGTTAGTGCACTAAAAATTATATTCAAAAGTCACAAGCCATTGAATCTTCATGTATGGAGTGTGTGTAGGAAAGAAAAGAAAAAAAATGATAGTAAAAGTATGTACAAAAATATACACACCTCCAATTTTTATTATTTTGTGCTAGTGAAAATATAGAAGTGCATAATTAAAAAAGGTTTATGTTGAATATGAATTGTGGCAAGGGAATTTGTTGAGAAGAATATGTGTTGAGTTGTGAAGGTAGTGTATTAAAGTGATTAGGAGGGTTAGTCACTATTCCTAAATATATCCTACCCGTCCCTTAGCCTACATTACAACCTTAAAAGTCCTAATTGATCCTAGATTTGGCTAACNTCACGGGATGCATGTGAATTCTTTGTGAGAGTGAGTGAATTTGTTCACTTGTGTGATTTTCTTAAATTATGTTCAAAATCATATTTGAATGTGTGGACTAGTTATATTCACTCTTTTGTTATTGGTGAGGGCACATGATCTTATGAACGATTGGTAATGTTGTAAACTTTCTTGTTAGGTAGGTGCGTGAATTGAGAGGGCTTAGTGGTTGCAAGTTGACTCTTGAGTTTGGGTGGTTGCAATTAGGTTGTTGGTATGATTGATTTAATTGTTATACTTGAGCATGTTTAAAGAAGAGGAAGAATGTGAAATTTGTATGTTCATACTTGATTGCCAGTATTGATCATAGTTAAGGGGTAAGGTGTATGATCTAAAAGTAAAATACTCCTTGATAATGAACGTGGTACGTGTTGAAGGGTGGTAGATTGTCCCATTGCTCGAGGACGAGCAAGAGTCTAAGTGTGGGGTGTTGATGTTTAACTTAAAGTCTATATATTTCTATGTATATCGCCTCATATTTTAATTTTGTTTCGTGAGTTTTAGATGTTAAATATGATGATTTATATTAATTTTAAATGCTTTTTATGATTAGGAATGATTCTGGATCAATCGGGGGTGAAACGCGCGAAATTTGAGCCAAAACGGATGAAAATGCAAAAACCGAGCAAAGTGGCGATTTTGGGCACCACAGGCAGCGCCCAGCCCTACCTGTGGCGCTGGAGGCAGATTGTTATTTTGGGGCAGTTCCCTGGTGGGCACTAGCCAGGGCGCCGGTGACGAGTGTTTTGACCTATTTTGCCTGGGACACGGTTATTTCGGTCCTAAACCTACCCAACACGTATAAAAGCAAGTCTAAGCTTATTTTTGAGAGTATCGAACATATTTTGAAGGGGAATTCACGTGGAGGAACACACACCACGCTTGAAGGAGGCTTTTACCTAGTTTTTCTTCTCTTCTCTTCCTTTCATAGTTTATTAGTTCTAGAGTTTTGGGTGCTACATGAACGTTGTAGTTTGAAGCTTGAATTGGTTCTTATTATTTATCATATTGGTTTATTTATTCAATCTTGCGCTTAATTATTTGATTGCTTGATCACCAATTGAATACTACCTACGAATCTAGGATTGAACTCGGGAGAGGGAATTCTAGATTGCATATAAGATTGGGTAGAGCAAGATCTTAACCCTTCAGGGGAGCGGATTTGCGGTTAGGATAGGAATATACCTAATCGCCTTGCTTGGTTATTATACGGGAATTATTAATGCGTTCTTGTTAATCCTAATTTCATAGGAATATAGGCGTTAGGTTAGCTTGAATAGGCGAGTTGTACTTCGGGAGAAGGCTACGAGCAATATTAACCTTGTCAATCAATAAACTAGATAAATTAATTAGACAATTTAGGTGGAAAAATCAATGAGATTGTTAGCCAACCCATAACTCTAGAATATCGTCTCTCATTGAATTCACTCTAAAATTTTGCCAACTTGTTTCTTTAATCTCTTAATTTGTTACTCTAGATTAATTTTAGTTAAATATTCATACTAAAGGAATCGCTTAAATAGATTAGTTGTTTGGGTTTAGTTTAGTTGATAGTTAATCACAAGTGACTGTGGGTACGATATCTTGACTTACAACCCTATATTACTTGTCGACCACGTATACTTGCGTGTGCATTTGGGAGGAACAGATCTTATTGTATCCATGGCCTTCCTAACAAGATATATTATATGAGGTATTTGCATCTATCGCGTGCATCCATGCACTCGAACGCAAAGATCCCATATTTATTTCTAATTTGATAGCCCCTATAGCTCTTTGGCCCCTTAATTGAACCCTTGAATCATCAAACGACTTTCACGTAGTTCATCCATCAGTATGCCAAACTCACAGTACGAATTGGGAGAATATTGACGCCAGATCCATCATCAATTAAAACTGTACTTATTCTCTGCTCACGCACAAATCCAACCATAAATAGCGGACGATTATGAGGTGTTTCACCAAGCAAAAGATCATCATTAGTAAATGTGATCTTTGCATCACAAGTGTCCACTTCTTCACAGAGATGCTCAGTGAATTTTTCAGACAAGGGAGGTAGCAACAATGATGCCTCTTCATTCTTCGTCTCTTCTTTCTCTACCTTACAAAATGAGGCCTTGATATCTTCACAGGAAGCTTGCGTGCTTAACCAAATTGGTAGAAATTCATCCAATGTCACTGGACGACGTAGCCTATGATAGCGATTCTCCTCCATTTTTGTTTTCTCTTCTTTATCATTTTATTCTTGGGTCTTTTCACCATTTCCCCCCTAGTCAATTGCCTATTTGACTCCCTTTGTGAATTTGTCTTGCAGCATTTCTGCCGAGTCACAAGAATCCGACCTTTATCATCATCTTGACCATCACGTGATTCACTTCCCTCCATAATTACTTCATTCACTATAGGTAGAAGCAATGTTTTGCTCACATCAACAGGTTTGAAGTACCAAATTTAATCATATTTGGTGATAATGCAATTTGGACGCCATCACATTCATGTACTTCGACAAAATTGCAGAGGACAACGGGATCAAGTGAACCAAAAAATGACAGAGACTTGATTCAAACTTTCTTTCTCATCCTCAAGCAAGATTTTTCCTTCAACGGCCAAGTCCATGACTTTCTCCTTGAAAATAAATCACTTTTCAATAGGGTGGCCAATCAACCGATGGTACCTGCAATAATTTGGATCATTAGTCCTTCCAGCTTCGTCTGGGTGCTTCAGTTCAGGTAACCCAATGAGTTTCAACTCAAGGAGTTCTTCAAAATTTGCTGGAACATCAGAGTCCAAGAACGGATATTCTTTCACTTGCATTTCCTTCAGAGTTAATTTTGACCAACTTTATCCTGTAAGGACGTTGTCTTCACACTTTTCTTCTTACTCATTTTTGTAGTGACCTTTAATGGCGAGGCATTGATATTCATTGATTCCTTGCTCTCAGATTTCGGCAAAAACTTGCCTACTTTCTTCATTTCTTATTTATCCTTCACTTTGCGAGGTTCATAAACTGGTGGCCCTTGATTTCCACTTGAATACATGCTTAACTCCATATCATGAGCACGTGTAGCCAATTATTCAAAATACTTAGGCTTGATACCCTGTAGGATATAGCGAAGTCTGATAATAGGCTAGATTCATGTAGTTTAGTGACTATTTATATCCCAACTTTACTATTCTTCACTGTTCTAGAAAGGTTAAATGACGATAAAATGACTCTAATTGTGAAGTTTATATTTTGCAGGAGCAAGTCGTGCTTATGAGGACATAGGACATCGTTTGGAGCTAAATTAAAGCAAGGAAAGCCCCTCGGAGTTGAGTACGTGTGAAAGAAGGAAGAGAAAAAGAGAAAAATAGCTGACCCGCTCTAGCGTGGACTAAGCGTGGCCTTAGCACGACCACGCCAGAGCAGGAGAAACAGGGCAGAATAAAGTGCCATTAGCGCGGCCCAAGAGCGGTCGCGAGCGTGGCCGTGCTAGTCCAGAAGAAACGGGACAGTGTATATTGCATTTAGCGCAGCAACTAGCGCGGTTCGAGCGCGGCCGCGCTAGTCCATCCATAAACGCTGTAACTTCACGGTAAACTTGGAAGTTTGGGGGCAATTCCACTTAACCTGTAAAAGGTCCAACTCGTCCAAAAGAGAGGATATCAAGGTTTTTAAAGTTTTGTTCAAGGCAAGAAGAGGCAAGAGGCAAGGAGGATAATTTGGCATCGAGTTCTACCTTTCTTCCTTTTGTTTTTATCATTCATGATGAATTTTGATTTTGTTATTATGAAAACAATTATGAGTGGCTAATTTATTTAGTCTAGGATTTTGATGGAACATGTTGAAGGATGAACTTCTTGTTGTGTTAATATAGTTTTCCCAGTTAAATCTCTATTTGTTCAACTACGTTTCTGTTGTAGTTAATTGAAGGGCCCTCAATTAGCTGTGCCTATTTAGTATGTATTACTCAGGATAGAGTGCATATTTAGGTAGTTGTTGAACATCACCACTCCCAAAGTATATTAGGAATCAATAATCGAGGGTTTAAAGGTGGGATTAGGGATAACGAAACCTTGGGTGCGATCTAAGTGAGCTGTAATAAAAGCCAGCTAGCGTAACTCAGGAGAGTGCGTCTAGTAAATTGTCGTAATTACTCGGGAGAGAGTTACGGTAGTAAGAGTGCTCATGATCGATAGAGAAGATTAGACAAATTTGTATGACACATAACAAGAAGGGAGTCCATCAATAGGGGAAATCACAATCTTAGACCCTTCTCTTATTTGTTTAAAACTCAGTCTTAGTTAGCTCTTAATTTGATTAATCTTATTTAGTCATAGTTAGTAGAAATATCACCAATTGTTATTCAAAACATCTGGGAAGTTGATTACGGAGAATTTAGTGAGTTTGGAAAAAGTAATTGATAGGTTAATTCCCTGTGGGATTCGACTTTGGGCTAAATACCCAGATTATATTTGCAACGACCGCTTTGTCCTTTATATAAGGCATAGTTGGGCTGATCAAAGTCCCCAGTGCATTCCTTGGATACACATTTCTATTCCAGAAGATTCACTAAGTATGTCTTTGCAGTTGAGGCTTGCATTCCTCCATCGATTGATGAAATCAACAACTGGTTCATCCTTCAACTGACGTGTGTTTGTGAGTTCAACTATGCTTACGGTTCGCCTTGTGCTATTGAAGCGGTTGGGAAATTCATGTTCAAGTTGCTCCCAAATATCGATGAAACCAGCCTCGAGATCAGTGTACCAATCAAAAGCATTTTCTTTTAAGGAACAGACAAACTGCTTGACAAGATAATCTCCATAGGTTCCAGCATTATTACAAGTTTCAACGAAGTGTGCAATGTGTTGCTTTGGAATTCCTTTTCCATCAAATTGTTGAAATTTTGGGGGTTGATAATCTTCAGGCATCTTCAAACTATCAGTTCTCGCAGTGTATGGCTTTGCATATGACTTGGCGGCAACATCATACTTATCTTTGATGGTTCCCATAATGAAGTCTTTCAACTGGTCAATGGGAATAACCCCATCAGATGCAATCTGAAATTCTTTAGGATTCGTTGATGCCTTGCAGATGAATCTCCTTTATCTTGCATCATAGGGAGCTTTCCAGGTGCATGACTTGAATCTCCCTCCATCATGCTTTCAACTCTATCTGTCAGCTTGACAATTTGATTATCTTGATCTTGCATATGCTTCGTTAACCCTTCAATTGCCTTTGTTAAATTTGTGAGTTGTTCTTCAACAGTTGAAGTGTTAGTCACCATTGCTTGGATAATCGTTATGGATGATGGAGCAAAGCATGGATTTTCTCTTATACTATACTCTGAGTGGAACAACTCACGTTGAGTGCTTAGAGCAGATCCAGTGATCAAGAAATCATCATCCCGTGTGATAAGATTCTTAGATCTAGATGGACTAAGTCGAGCCAATGTCCTCTCAACGATTTCAGCAATGTTCGCTCCTTCTTCCAATTCAGTTGGAAATGATCTTGCCCCCTTTGAGAATCGAAAATCAAATATAGGAACTGATGCAGACGGCATTTGAAATGCTTGTTGTCCCAACAAGTTTGCCTTTCCTAGTGACATGTCCTACGTTTTCCATAGTAGCATCCAACAAATTTTCAACATCATAGGAAAACTTGGAATCTATAGCCTTAGCAATAGTGAGCTTGAAGTTGATCTTCTTAGGATCCATCTGTGTTCTTGAACTTTGATAATTGAAGAGATTATAGGTAAAGATTGTCCCACTGGGCGTGCCAGAAATTTATAACAACAAATTTTCGAGTCAAGAAAAATAAATAATCAAGACTTGAAAATTGCGTAACAAATGTAGTATTTGATTTCAATAAGTAATGAGTGTTACAATCTCTATGGTATTCCTTTGATTCTTCAAGAATGTAAAGTATCTTGATGAACTTGACTTTGATTCAATGGCTTGTAAAGCGTGATCTTGAATCGCCTTCTTGAACTTGAATTTGGATTTGCTCCCGAACAAGTAATTTGATCTTGAACGCCTTGGTATTTGATTCGGCTTCGTTCTTGATCTTGAACTTGAACTTGTAGCTTGAGTGCTTGAGTGCTTGAACTTGTAGCTTGTAGAGAAATCTGCGGTGTTTGATCCACAAGCTCTCTGCTTACTTCTTGTTATCACTTTTGGTGTCTTCTAGCTTTATGAAGACCTCTATTATAGTTGTAAGGAGTGGTGTGGCTCTGCGATTTGATTGGTCCGTTTGAACTGACCAATATCATCCGGACACTTGACATGATTTAATTGGCTCATTTATTTGGCTTGGATTGCCACATCATTTGACACATGACATGATTTTGTTGGCTCGTTATTTTGACTTGGATTGCCACATCACTTGACACGTGGCATGAGACTGGGCTATAAGATGGGCTAATAGCCATTTGGACCTTGTGCTAATGAAGTGGACTTATCATTTAATTTGTAGTTTGATTAAATGGACTAGCCCAACACATATATAATTAACCCAATTTATTAGCCACAGTACTTGTTTGGACTAATGTCTTGAATTTAATATGATCCAAATTATTTTCTGGATTTAAATTCAATAAAATTTATATTTTTACAACAACTTCTTGGAGTTTTTCAAATTTTGGAATTATTCCAAAATTCATGTTCAAGTGAAAATTTGAAAATTTATGGCCAAACACTAATTTCGAAAAAAAGTGAAATTTTTTTTCGAAAAAAATAAAATTTTTCTTATGTCCAAACGGACTCTTATATCATAAAACCTCAAATAATATGCACTAGTTTGACTTGTAATTACTTTTGGTTGCCTTCCAACTTATCATACAGGGGCAAGAGAAAGGCTATCCTTTTTATATATTTATGGTGAATTATAAAATTTCTCGTTCAGATATGTTTTTATGTAATACTCTCTTTGATTTACAATAAGTAATTTTTTGATTATTTTCATACAGATTAAGAAATATATATTTTTACATTAATTAGCAATAAAATTAATCATATTAACTTTTATTATCTCTTTACATAAGCACTCTTAATACATACTCTAACATTATTTACTCCATCGTTAATGTAGAAAAAAAAATTAAATTTATTCTTAAAATCTAAAAAATTACTTATTTTGGACCCAGAAAAAAAGACAAAAAAAAAACACTTATTCTGAATAAGAGGGAGTACATAAAAAGAAGCCTTTAAAGGTAAATGTCCGTTTGCCCATGACAAGAAATTAATGAGTTTCTCAATTTTGGTGTAATTTACTGTTCATGAAGCACAGCTCCTTGAGATCTCTCGTACCATCTTTTAAAATTGTGTGACATGATCAAAACTTTGAATAGGTTTAATTTTCCACACTAATTAATTACTCTCCTCTACCCAAGTATTGGTGGATAAATGAATTTATCTACTATATTAGTAATTTCAAGCCTAATCGGATCTAGTTGATCTCGTTATTCTCACAGGGCAAGTGAAGTTACACTCCATTCCCTAAACACGAAAACGCGTTAATACTTTTCATCAAAAAGCCAGTCTTGATCTTCAACTCCAATAATAATCTGGAATGGCATGGCCTTCAATTTCTCCTACTTCAACACCACTCTAACCTCACTGTTCCTCCTCACCACTCTTCTCTTCTTCTTCATCGTCCAATATTCCCCAAATCCCATTCCCAAATCTTCCCACAGGTCCCTCTTCAGTGTCCAAAAATCAAATCCTTTTCCCTGCAATTTCACTGACTCCGATGGAATCTTTAACTACTTTTCCTTCCACTATTGTCTCTTCCAAGAAAACCCATTTTTCTCCATCCCTTTTTTCACCCTTTGTGTATTTCTACAGTTCTACATCCTCATTAAAACTGCTCAAGATTACTTCTCTGTTGTGGTTACGAAGCTTTCTACACATCTTAGGCTGTCACCTTCAATGGGTGCAGTGACCCTTTTGGCTTTAGGAAATGGTGCCCCTGATGTTTTTGCATCTGTGGCTGCAGTTAGGGGAGGCCAAGCAAGAACTGGATTTGGTGCTATTCTTTCAGCAGGGACTTTTGTCTCTGCTTTTGTGGTTGGGTTTGTGGCCATTTACGCAGCGCCTTTTGCTGTTGATCCTGCTCCTTTTGTGAGGGATGTGATGTTTTATTTAACTGCTGCTTTGTTCCTTTTTTATGTGTACTTGAGTGCGGAGATTTTCCTATGGCAAGCTATTGGGTTTGTTGGGTTTTATCTGTTTTTTGTTGGGTTTGTGTTTTATATGGACTTTGGGATGGGTGGTGGGAAAGGGAAGGGTGCTAAGTCTGGAGGTGAGGTCGGTTTGGTTAAAAGTGATGAAGTTCATATAGGGATTGTTGAGTTGGATGCTGAAAAAGGAAAAGTTTTGGGAAATGTGGAAGATGGAAAGAAGCAAACTACAGGGTCTTGCCAAGTTTTCAAAAAGGTATTTTATTCATGAAGTATTAGTGAATTGTTCATTTTACTTGTTAATTGAATTGACATTTGATTGATGATCTTGTTGAGCATTTTTGAACCATCTTAGGCGGTAAGATTGCTTAATTTCCTAGTGTTTGTGGCCTTGCCTGTATGCTAGGTGTGCTTTAATTATTATGACACCAAGTAGTATCAATTTCTTTAAGAACGAGAACATTGAACATTTGCTTGACCAAAAAGATATAAACAATAAAAAAAGGAACTTATGAGAGTGATTAAGGTCTAATAAGATTGTTGTCATTCCTCTTGTGTAGGAAACCATTTGGTTCTGTTTTGCATTGCTGTGAAATCTGAATAAATCCGATTAAAGTATTGAGATCAAACTACGACCTTGTACTAGCTCCAGAGGCTTAAAGAGGATATGTTTGGTGGGTTAGAGTCTAGTTCCATCTTGTAGCAATGAGAAAAAATGTTGGTACTCTACGATGATTTATGTTACTTTGCTTACGTTATGATATTTGTATGTGCTGTCTGCTAGAATTTTTGAGGTCGCATTTGTAACATAGTGCGGTTGATTTCTGAAAAATGGCCCAACATCCTGTGCCAAAAGTCATGTTTGTCTAGATTACCTTTGTCTGAACATCATGATCTTGACAAATGATGCTGCAAAGCTAAGTGGTTATGTCCTGTCTCGACCTCAAAGGTAAACCATCTGCGAATGGTAGCATTTTCAGGTTCTGAGACTTGAGTGGGGAAATTCAGCAACTGCTGTAGTCTAGAGAGTGTCAAGATGTTGGAATTAGGGAGTTAATCTCAGTAATATGCTAGCTTCATTGCGCTATGGAAAACTTAAATGAAACGAAATCAACTCTGGCTTCAGTTTCTGTATTAATCTTGGATTTCTACCAGGCTAGGATGTAAAAACTTATTAAGTGGATAATAAAATAGAGCCATGATGGAATGGCTGTTGGTCATTATACAAGAAATAATCATCTAACATTCTAGTTAGTCTTTACCACCCTGTCTTTTATGCTTGGCAGGTATAGATGATTTTCCTTCTCTCTGTGTTTCTGGAACTTCCACTATGCATGTAAACAAGCAAATTCTTACTAGATGCTTGAATGGTACATTAGAGGTATTTTTTTTTTTTGGCGGGGGA
>ML378736.1:0-38189 GCA_005239525.1 Nicotiana knightiana
TAATTAGCAATGTCTGCATACCATGGCACCTCTCCCACATTTGTGGCCAGCAGCTGCTCATCTTGAAAGGTTTCCAGCATATCCTCAGCCTCAGGTGCCTTTTTAGCACCTTCAAGGCGTGATAAATGATCAGCGACTTGGTTCTCCGTTCCCTTCCGGTCACGAATTTCCAAGTCAAACTCTTGCAAAAGCGGCACCCAACGAATTAGGCGTGGCTTAGACTCTCTTTTCTCGACCAAGTACCTAATGGCTGCGTGATCAGTGTACACGATGACTTTTGACCCGATAAGTTAGGACCTGAATTTGTCAAATGCAAATACTACAGCCAACATTTCTTTTTCTGTTACCGTGTAATTCAGCTGAGCTCCACTCAATGTCCTACTTGCCTAGTAAATTGGGTGCATTACCTTATCTTTTCGTTGGTCCAACACGGCTCCTACAACATAGTCACTTGCGTCACACATGAGTTCGAATGGTTGCTCCCAGTCGAGGGCAACTATAATCGGTGCAGTTACTAGCTGCTTTTTTAGCTCCTCAAAAACTATCCTGCAATCTTCAGAAAACACAAATAGGTTATCTTTTTGTATTAACTTATAGAGAGGGTTGGCAATTTTGGAGAAATCCTTGATGAATCGCCGGTAGAATCCGGCATGTCCTAGGAAGCTACGAATAGCTTTGATTGACATGGGTGGAGAGAGTTTTTCAATCACTTCTACCTTAGATTTATCCACTTGAATACCTTTACGCGAGACCAAATGTCCCAAGATCCCTCTTGTACCATGAAGTGGCACTTCTCCCAATTCAGCACTAGGTTCGTCTCGATACATCTCTTTAGTACACAGTTCAAATTTTCTAGGCATTCATCAAACGAATTTCCCACCACTGAGAAATTGTGCATGAAGACCTCCATAATATCTTTCACCATGTCTGTGAAAATGGCCATCATGCACTGTTGGAATGTTGCAGGTGCATTGCAGAGGCCAAATGGCATCCTCCTGAAAGCAAATATCCCATATGGGCATGTGAAGGAGGTCTTTTCCCTAACCTCCGGGCAATAGAAATTTGGTTGTACCTCGAATACCCGTCAAGGAAACAGAAGTGAGACTTCCCTACTAACCGATCGAGCATTTGATCAATGAAGGGAAGTGGGAAATGGTCTTTGCGGGTGGCAAGGTTCAGCTTTCTGTAATCCATGCATATTCTCCAACCCGTAACAGTTCTAGTGGATATCAGCTCATTTTTATCATTCCTTACAACTGTCATACCACCCTTCTTTGGTACACACTGTACTGGGCTAACCCAGTTGCTATCGGATTAATGCTGGCTCCCAAGTCACATAGGGCTTTGGCGAAAGCGAAGTTGCCAATGGTACAAGGAGTTGTAAAACTCCCTGGCTCACCCAACTTTTCAACAATAGGACGTGTCACCACCACACTACAAGTCTGGGTAAGGGTGATAGTAGCCAGGTCTCGGAAGTCAAATTTTCTGTACATCAAGTCCTTCATCATTTTAGCATAGCCAGGCATTTCCTTCAATGCATCAATCAATGGGATATTTACCTGTATCTTCTTGAGCATGTCCAAGAATTTCTTATACTGCTCATCCTTCTGATATTTTGCTAGCCTTTGAGGGAATGGAGCTGGTGCTCTCTTCTTTTCTGTTATTTGTTCTTTTTCCTTTTCCACCACCACCTCAACTACTGGCTCTTGGATTTCCTCAAGTTCTTTCTCAGCTTCACCTTGCTTATTAACTTCTCCTTCAGCTGGCTGCACTGTGCCCTTAGTCAATGGAGTTGAGTCATCAATTTCATTAGGTACCTACACCAATGTGTTTGTCTGTCTACTTTCATGCCTCNAGTCATGGGCATCTACTCTTTCGCTGATCTTAGCATTTGACCCAATAACCTGCTGCATCATAGCTTCTAACATGGAGAACCCATCTTCTTGTCTTCCCCCTTGTTGTTGCAGAGGAGGGTAGTATGATTGTTTCTGATTCTAATGGGTATAACCGTGCGGCCTCTGATATGGTTCTGCATTGCCTTGTGCTCTCATGGCACCCATATTTCCACTATTCTGTTGTTGGTGAGGTGGTCTATATGGTTGAACTTGCTGACCCCAGTTCTGCCCCCCTTGTCTCTAACGTTCATAATTTGACACAAAATTCATATAATCTGGAAAAGGAGGGTGATCACATTCTGCATTCCAGTGGTTACCAAGTGGTTGACTAATGCACGATGTGCATAAGCCCGCATTGGTTGTGTCTACGATGTGTACTTGCTGCTTTTGTCCTGATTCCTCCACCTTCTTAGTTAGTATGCTCATCTGTGTTATCAAGGTGGCCACGTTCTCTGCAATAGTATTGGATGGATCTAATGGCACTGAGTGAACTACATGAGTAATGGGTGCATTCCTGGTTGTCCATCCTGAATTCTGTGCCATTTTATCAATTAGGATTTGACTTTCTCTCCACGTTTTGCTCAGGAATGCTCCACCAGCTGAAGCATCAACATTTGGCTTAACAGTATCAGCCTGACCCATATAAAAATGCTGCCCCAACATCTTCTCTAGAATACCATGATGTGGACAGATAACCAGCATTCCCTTAAATCGTTCCTATGTCTCCTATAATGTTTTAACTGGTTTCTGTCTGAAGCTCAAGATTTCATCAATTTGTTGAGCAGTCTTGTTGGGTGGATGAAACTTGTTCACGAACTGCTTAACTAACTCCTCCCATGTGGTAATGGAATTGATGGGGAGTGAGTTTAGCCCAAGTTCTGGCAGCGCCAACCACTGAGAATGGAAACACCAACAGTTTTATTGCCTCCTGATTGACGTTTGGCTGCCTCTGTGTTTTGCAAATTGACAGGAAGTTCTTCAAGTGTTGCTGGGGGTCTTCGATGTATCACCCTGAGAATAGTCCCTTGTTCTGCAATAAGTGCAACATATTATTTGTTATCTGGAAGGAATCGGTCTGTATCTGAGGGACTAGTATTGCAGTGGCCAAATTCTCAGCTGTGGGTTGTGCCAAGTCATATAAAGGAGCCTCTGCCCCTATTTGAGCGACTGGGTCTACCACATCATCCCCATTATTGTTCATGTTGTTTGGATCTTCCATGTCGGGTTCAATTTGTTCAATTGGTGGTTTCTGTTTGCTTTTTCGGTTGGTCCAGTTTAGGGCCTTGAAGACTTTCTCGGGGTCTGATAAGGCTTCGACTGCTTCACCAGTTCTCAATGAGTTTCTAGGCATACACCTGCAACACGTTAGCAAACGTTAAACTTTCAATGTATAAACGAAAATTTGAAGAAAATTGACTATATTTCAGAATTTTGTATTTCTTCCGACTCAATTGATAACACCGCTAAGTCCCCCGCAACGGCACCAAAATTTGATCACGCTCAACTATGTCTAATAAAAGACTAAACGGGCGTTGCAAATATAATCCGGGGTATTATGCCCAGAGTCGATCCCACAGGGAATTAACGTGTCAATCAAGTCGCTAGAATACGGAACTTTTACTCAATAAATTCTCTCAAGACTTTTTGAATATAAATTGGTGATGTTTTACTAGTTCTACTGACAATAATAATAACTAACGATTACTAGAAATGTGTTGTTAACAATTATGATAAAGGTCTAAGGATATGGTTTCCCCCATTGGTGAACTTACTTCTCGGATATTTCATTTAACTTGATTAATTATCTCTATTAATCATAAACACTCTATCTACCATAAATCTCTCTCAAGTAATTATGATAATTTACTAGACTCACTCTCTCAAGTTACGCTAGCTAGATTGCATTACAGTTCACTTTAGATTGCAATCGTTATTTCTAATCCAACTTCTAAACCCTCGGTTATGACTTTAGTATATACTCTGAGAGTGGTGTTGTTCAAACAATTACCTAAATATGCACTTTCTCTCAAGTAGATACATACTAAATAGGCACAGCTAATTGATGGCCATTCAATTAACTACAACAAGAACGTAGTTGAACAAATAGAGATGAACAATCAACAAAACTATATTAATATCACCATAAGTTTATCCCCCAACGGGTTACACCAAAACCCTAGATTAAGAAAATTAGCTACTCATATTCATGAGAATCAATTCTAAAATAACTTGCATAATTGAATTACACAGTAATGAAATAAGGAGGTAAAAATCAGTGTTTCTGCTTTGCTGAGTAGTAATCCACAGACTTTTCTTCACTCTAATGGCATATCTCCTTCAAGTTGTATTTTTGGGTCTATTTATATGTTTGGGATACACCCTAACCGTGTAGGAGACTTCTATTCCAACCGGGAAACACTTAAAACTCTTCAAAACTCGGATTTGACGGGGCCAGGCGTTACAGACCAAACGCCTGGCCAGGCCTGGCGTTTGGGATCTGGCGCCTGGATAACGTCTGGCCAGGCCTGGATTTTGGGCTCTGGCGCCTAGATAACGCCTGGCCTCACCAGGATTTATAGCCCAAACGCCCGGCTATAGCCCGGTGCACTCCTCTTCGCCTCTTAAGCGTATTTTCGACGTTTATGCATCAATTTAGCTCGGCTTCCATCTCCAATTCACCTACACATGAAATAGTCTCTATTATGCACAAACAAAGTGTATTTTTATTATTAACGCACAAAATGTAAGGCATATAACGTGTTAAACCATGAATTCTAGCCACATATCAACGACCTCAACGGCAATCTCTGGTGGTGGTGTTTGCAGGTAAGTTTCAGCTGCTATTTTTTGGATTTCGCAATTGTTTTAGGGCAGTTTGGTGACTGTTCTATGGCTGATTTTCGCTACTCTTTTTGGCTATTTTCGCAGCTGATTTTTTCTACGATTTTGGGGTGAATTTTGAGGTATTTTGGTGTGAGTTTTATGTGTTGATTTTGGGGGTTAGTTATGGGGGGTTTGAGCTCTGTTTTGGGGCTAGTTTAGGGCTGAAACAGAAGAGTTTTAATGGAGAAAAGGGGCTGCTTTCATGGCTGTTTGGGCGTTCATTTTTGCTGGAAAATGAACCTCTTTTTGCTGGTTTTTATGGAGTTTCAATGCTCATCCATGGTGGTTTTAGATTGTTTTTGCAGCTGAGTTTATGGTTGATGTTAATGCTATTTTTTGCAGCAGCTTTTATGGTGTTTGAAGGATTTGCTACGGCAGAAAATGGAGAAGGATTCTTTTAGCCAAACTTGTTCGTTCTCTCGGCTCTCTTTCTATCTCTATCCAGATATGTTCCTTTGTATGTTGTGTGAGTGGAAGATATATAGGTGTAGATATAGGAATTAATTGATGGCCAAGAAAAAAGAGTGTGTATGTGCATGTGAATTTTGAGGGAGAGGATGTGAGTTTGTTACAAAAGATAAGGAAGAATCTAGCCACATGAAAATGACTCATTGGCTCTTGCTTTATTTAATATTTTTTGTTTTCATTTAAGATTGTAAAATAAAAATACTAGCTAAATATTTTAAAATCAAGAACATATAAATTTTTTTGCGATTTTTAATTTTCTTAAATAAAACTTATAAAGGTAAAACAAGAGCTAAAATACATAGGTTAAACTTAAAAATATTTACATATTAAAAGATGATGAGATATTTAAATTTGGTCAAAAATTAAGTGCTCACAGAAATTAAACTCACATTAGGTATAAATTATTTACCCTCAATAGCAAAGTTGAAATTCCCTTTTTTTTAAGCTTCAAAATCGCCCAAGTATGTGAAAAATGAGAGGCCTAGGTCCCGCTTTTAAAATGTTTCTGCCCAAGGATCCATATACGCGATCGCGGCCAAGCACACATGATTGCGAAGGCAAAGGCCTGAGGACCCCTGAGAAGGATTTACACAAACGCGAGGCCAGGCATGCAAACACAAAGGGAAACAGGGGTGGCCCAGTCCCAACCCCAGACTTATATGCAAACGCATCCCTTCAACCGCGAACACGAAGGACAAAGGGCCTAAGCCTCTGCGAATGCGAAGGGAAAAATGCCCTCAGCCCCAGTCCCCCAAATACTTCAATGCAAACGCGAGGGTCCATCCACATTCACGTAGAAGGAAACCAGAACTAGAAATTTCTAGTTTTTCATACTTTGCTCCAGGTGGTCCGAAACACACCCGAGCCACTCGGGACCTCGTCCAACTACACCAACAATTCTATAAATATAATACGGACCTATCCAAACTCTCAAAACGCGTAAAAAAAACAACAAAACCAAGAATCACACCCAAAACCAAATTGATCAAAATATGAACTTCAAGTTTCCAAATCGCTTCTAACGCACCGAATCATACTTAAGCTACTCGGAATGATACCAAATTTTGCGTGCAAGTCCTAAATCACAATAGAGAACTATTCCCAATCTCGGAATCCCATTTGTACCTAGATATCAATAAAACCTACTCATAACCAAATTAAAAGAACTTCAAAAAACTTGAAAGAGCCAACTTTTACTATTAGGCGCTGAAACGCTCCCGGATCATCCAAAACCCGATCCGACTATATGTCCAACTCCGAAATCATCATACGAACCTATTAGAACTGCAAAATCCTTATTCCGAGGTCATTTTCTCAAAATGATGACCGAAGTCAAACTTAGCCTTTTTAGTCAACCTTAAGGAACCAAGTGTTCCAATTTCAACCCGAACCCTTACGAATCCCGAACTAACCATACCCTCAAGTCATAAAACAGTAAAAACATGTATGGGAATTCTTATTTAGGGTAACGGGGTTTTGGAAAGCAAAACGACCAGTCGGGTCATTACATTCTCCACATCTTAAACAAACATTCATCCTCGAACGGGTTTAGAATCATACATGGAGTATTGAATAAGTGTATATATATGCTCTGCATGTCCTCCTAGGAATCCCAGGTCGCCTCTTCAACTGGTTGGCCCTTCCGCTGAACCTTTACCGTGGAAATCCTCTTGGAATATCAATTGGCGAACCTACCTATCAACAATGGCAACTGGCTCATCTTCATAACCCAAGCTCTCATCTAACTAAATCGTGCTGAAGTCTAACACATGTGACAAGTCAGCATGATACCTCCGGAGCATAGACACGTGGAAGATCGGATGAACTCGAGATAGATTGGGAGGTAAGGCAATCTTATAAGAAACATCCCCAACTCATTTCAACACCTTAAATGGGCCTATAAACCTTGGGCTTCAACTTTCCCTTCTTCCCCAACCTCATGATCCCTTTCATCAGCGAGACTTTCAAAAGAACCTTCTCGCCCACCATAAATGATAAATCACGCGCCTTCTGATCTACATAACTCTTCTTTCTGGACTATGCTATCAAAGTCGCTCCTGAATTATCTTTACCTTTTCCAAGGCATCCTTAACCAGATCATTACCATATAACTTAGCCTCGTTGATCCATCTCGATGCTGGACTGATAACTGTTGTTGTAAG
This sequence comes from Nicotiana knightiana, assembly GCA_005239525.1. NCBI lineage: Eukaryota > Viridiplantae > Streptophyta > Magnoliopsida > Solanales > Solanaceae > Nicotiana > Nicotiana knightiana. Next base: position 7,409 of record ML378736.1, read on the forward strand.
CAAACTCGGCCAAAGTAAGAATTAATCACACTACCCTCGAAAGTCAATCACATATGTTCTAATAATGTCCTCTAAGATCTGACTTGTCCGCTGCGACTGCCCGTCGGTCTGTGGATGAAATGTTGTTTTGATCTCTACACGGGTCCCTAACTCACTCTGTAGTGCTATCTAGAAATGCGAAGTAAACTAAGGGCCTCTATATGATATGATGGAAACAGGCACACCATGCAACCAAACTATCTCCTGAATATAAATCTGGGCCAAAATCTCTAAAATATACGTAGTCAAAATTGGAATGAAGTGTGCCGACTTGGTCAACCTGCCGACAATGACCCAAAGTGCATCAAACTTCCGCAAGGTCCGCGGAAACCCAACTACGAAGTCCATAGTAACGCGCTCCCACTTCCACTCTAGTATAGTCATCTGCTGCAGTAGGCCACCTGGACTCTGGTGCTCATTCTTAACCCGCTGGCAATTTAGGCACATAGCTACATACTCAACTAAGTCTGTCTTCATCCGGCACCACCAATAATGATGTCTCAGGTCGCGATACATCTTCGTAGTACCGGGATAAATGCAATACCAAGAACTATGTGTCTCCTCTAGAATTCTCTCCCTCAAACCATTAATATTAGGAATACATAGACGACCCTGGAGTCGCAGAACACCATCCTCGCTGGTAGAAACCTCCTTGGCACCACCCTATAGTATTTTTTCTCTGAGAACCATCAAATGTGAATCATCAAGTTGTTGTGCCTTGATCTGCTGCAATAGTGAAGGCTAGGCAACGACGCATGCAAGAACTCGGATGGATGGGAAATGTCCCACCTCACAAGTGTGTTAGCCAAGGATTGAATGTCTAAAGCTAGTGGCATCTCCTCTGCTGAAATGAATGCCAAGCTACCCATACTCTCTGCCTTTCTGCTCAAGGCATCCGCGAATTCGTTCGCCTTGCCCGTATGATAAAGAATGGTGATATCATAATCCTTCAGTAACTCAAGCCATCTCCGCTGCCTCAAATTGAGATCCCTTTTCTTGAACAAATGTTGCAAGCTGTGATGATCAGTGTACACCTCACATGACACTCCATAAAGATAATGCCTCTAGATCTTAAGAGCATGAACAATTGCAGCCAACTACAAATCATGCACAGGGTAATTATTCTCATGGATCTTCAGCTGACGTGAAGCATATGCAATAACTCTCCCCTCCTGCATCAATACACATCCCAAACCGATGTGTGAAATTTCACAATTTATCGTATACATCCCCGAACAAGAAGGCAACACTAGAACTGGTGATGTAGTCAAAGTTGTCTTGAAGCTTCTGAAAGCTCGCTCGAAATCATCGGACCAAGAGAACAAAGCACCCTTTTGGGTCAATCTAGTCAAAGGTGCTGCAATAGATCAGAAGCGCTCCACAAACCGGCGTTAATAACATGCTAACCCCAAGAAGCTCCTGATCTCAGTCGCGGAAGTGAAATGAGGCCAAATCTGAACTGCCTCAATCATCTTGGGGTCCACCTTACTACCCTCGTATGATACAACATGCCCCAAGAAAAATATAGATTCTAGCAAAAACTCACACTTGGAGAACTTAGAATATAGCTTCTGTTCTCGCAAGGTCTGAAGCACCATTCTCAAATGTCGCTCGTGCTCCTTCATATTGTGCGTAGATCAATATGTCATCAATGAAGACAATGAGGAAAAAATCAATATAAGGTCTGAACACCCTATTCATCCAATCCATAAATGTCGTTGGGGAATTAGTCAAGCCGAAGGACATAACTAGAAACTCATAATGGCCATATCTAGTACGGAAAGTAGTCTTCGGAACATCCGAGTCTCGAATCTTCAACCGATGGTAATCTGATAAGTCGATCTTAGACACCCTAGCACCTTGCAACTGGTCAAACAAATAATCAATATGCGGTAACAGGTACTTGTTCTTAATGGTAACTTTGTTCAACTGGCGCTAATCAATGCACATCTGCATAGTCCCATCTTTCTTCTTCACAAATAACACTGGTGCACCCCAAGATGATACACTCGGCCTGACGAATCCCTTTTCTAGAAACTCCTCAAGTTGTTCCTTAAACTCTTTCAGCTCTTTCGGAGCCATATGAAGCCATACAGTATAGTGGGATAGATATAGGTTGGGAATCTGGAGCGAAGTCAATATAAAAATCAATATCACAATCTGGCGGCATGCTTGGAAGATCAAAAGTAAACACACTGGAGAATTCCCGGACTACTGGTACTGAATCAATCGCTGGAGTCTCTGTGGTAGTATCCCGAACATAAGCTATATAAGCCAAATAACCCCTCTCGACCATGTGCCGAGCCTTCATAAAAGAGATGATCCAACTAGGTGTGCTAACAGACGAACCCTTCCACTCAAATCTAGGAAACTCTAGCATCGCTAAGGTAATAGTCCTGGCATGGTAATCAAGGATAGCGTGATATGGAGATAACCAGTCCATGCCCTGGATAACCTCGAAGTTGATCATATCAAGCAACAGAAGATCTACTCTAGTCTCATAACCACATAACATGACCACACATGACCGATAGATCCGATCCACAATAACAAAATCACCCACATGAGACACATAAACAGGAGTGCCTAAGGACTCCTTAGAAACATCTAGGAAATGAGAAAAAAGAGATGAAACATATGAATAGGTAGCCCCTGGATCAAATATTACCGAAGCATCCCTAACGCAGACAGAAATCATACTTGTGATCACGGCATCTGAGGCTACTACATCTGGTTTGGTCGAAAGAGCATAGAACCCAGCTGGGGCGCCGACTGGTTGGCCCCCACTTGACTAGGTTGTAGTTGCCTGATCTCCACCTCTAGGATGGCCCATACCCGTCTGCCCTCCGCCTCTGGGCGGTCGAACAACTGGTGCTATAATCATGGGCTACTTGTCCTGCTGCACTGCCTTACCCCGAAGCCTGCGCAGAAACTCCGCACATGACTAAAATCTCCACACTCGAAAAACATCTCGGTACGGTGATCTGCTGGCCTGAAGTCTGATCCTGAAGGCCTGAGTACCCACTGGAAGAACCTTGAATGGCTGGTGGGCGTAGAATTCTCTGGCATGGCACTGACATAGGGTCGCTCTAGAGCACCCCAAGGAGGCAGCGATGCTGGATGTGTGGCCCTGATAGGCTGACCTCTCCTAAATTGATCTCTGCCCTCAGCCGGGGCACCTCTAAACTCTCCAGAATAATGAACCCGCTTGTCCATCTGCAACTGCTCTCTACCCCTCTGACTGTAACCCTCTATCCTCCGAGCTATCTCTACTACTAGATGATAAGAAGTCCCCGTCTCAACCTCCAAGGCGGTAGTGGCCTGAATACCTGAGTGAAACCCCGCAACAAACTTCCGCACTCTCTCCCCGTTAGTAGGAAGTATCATAATTGCATGACGAGACAACTAAGAGAAGCTCACCTCATAATCGGTCACTGACATCTAACCCTGCTGGAGCTGCTCAAACTGAAACCGCAACGCTTCCCTTTGAGATGGTGGAATATACTTGTCCAAGAAAAGGCATGTAAACTGATCCCAAGTCATGGAAGGAGAACCTGCTGGTCTGCCGAGAAGATGAGGCTGCTTCCACCTACGGGCCCTGCCCTCCAGCTAGAAAGTAGTGAAATCCATCCATGGGACTCTAATATACTCATGTTGTGAATTCTGTCTCTCCACCTATTAATGAAGTCCTGGGGTTCATCATGTCACTCACCTTTGAAGACAGGAGGCTGGAGCCTAGTCCATCTATCTAATAGCTTTTGCGGCTCGCCAACCGCAGTTGGTCTATGCTCAGGTACAACTGCTACAACTGACTAGGCTCCACCCACGGGTAGTGCGCTCAGGATCTGATATACAGTAGCTGCATGACCAGGATCCTGAGCAGTAGGGTTCTGTCCTTCCCCTCCCGCCTGAGATATGGTTGGGTCTGCTAGAAATAAACCAGCCTGGGTTATAGTATCCATGAACCGCAGCATACGATCCATAACCTCCTCAAAGCCTAGTGCTGACATGAAAACAGGGGCTGGCTCTGCTACAGGCACCTCGACCTGCTCCTCAATAGTGGGATCCTCCACGGGATCCACTAGTGGTACAACTACGCAACTCTAGGACATCCTTGTCCACTACCTCGGGCTGGTACCTCCCCCAGCCTCTGCCTCGGCCTCTAGCAACAAGGAGAGCAGCCTCTCCCGGGTCTAGAACATCTATTGTGCACGATCTCACCATTTGTATGAGAATAAGAGAAAGACACCTAGTATAACATCAACTGCACGATAGAAGAGTAAGAAAAAATTAGTTTCCTAACACCATATAGCCTCCCGAAGATAAGTACAGACATCTCTGCACCAATTCGCAAGTATCTATTAGGCCTGCAAATAATTTGTGAGAGTTACGTGAACCTACTGCTCATTACCATGTTGTCACGGCCCAATGCTATTATAGGCTGTGATGGCGCGAAGCGCCGCCACTAGGCAAGCCAACAATGAACTAACCACGTGATTTTCCTTTTTAACAAGTTTCCAAGTAATTAAACTTTCATTAATTTAAAAGATTTAAGAAATAATAGAGTTAAAATATATAAAAAGAAAGTAGCTGAGTGAAATCATAACTATAGAAATAAACCCAAACCATAAGTCTACTAGAGTGTGCCAAGATCTGGTGTCACAAGTGTATGAGCAACTAGTAGAATATACAAAATAATACTAGTCTACTGTCTGAAGTGAAATAGATAGAAAATACAAGTAAAAGAAAGATTCAGGCTGCTGCAGAACAGGCTCAGAAGAGCAGCTCACCACGAAGTCTCGAAAATCAAGGATGCGCGTCGGGCAGATATCCAGATGAACCTGCCTCAGATCCTGCACATTTAGTGCACAAGTGTAGCGTGAGTACATAAACAACATGCACCCCGTAACTATCCAGTCTAACCTCGAAGAAGAACTGACGAGGGGTCGACTTTGACATTTACTATGGGCAAAAATGAAATGTCAAAATTTATAACTAAACATAGATCACATAAATATATCTAAAAGCTAAATCATAAGAAAATAATAGGCAGTCCTCTCACAAATAATAAATACCAAATTTGTTTCCATCATTTAACAATTTATATCTCAAGCAAATGAGCAATATCAATTTTAATTAGTTCTAAAGATTCATCACGCGCAAATTATGTCAATGTCGTACGGTCCGATCCAACATAAAATATTTAAACTTTGCACTACCAAGGGTCGAACGACACGAACCATAGATGCATCTATCTGCTACCGAGGAGTTTGGCCTGCTCCCCGAAAAGAGAAAATACTCTATAACAACCAATTCAAGATTTATTAAGAGGCAATTATTTTATGAAACACCAATTATAATTAACAGTCAAGTGGCCCGTCCAAGTATTTAAGTAAATGAAATTTAACCTTCTAACATTTCTTTATCAAGTTCCAACATGATTTAAGAAATTTAGTTAACAAGTAGGGTGCAAACATCCGAAATATAGCATGGTATGGCTCCTAAACTACCCGGAAATAAGCATAATTAGTAGCTACATATGGACTCTCATCACCTCGTGTGTATATAGTCCCCACAAAGAGAAGCACATATTAATTAATTCACCTATGGGGTTAATTCCCTCTTACATGGTTAGAAAAGAGACTTACCTCCTCTCAAAGCCTACTTTTCGGTCAAAGATTGTTCTCAAACCCTCAATTCGGTGCTAAACGACTTGAAACTAGTCAAATATTATATAAAATAATCAATACATGTTCAAAAGTTCATATCCTAACTATCAAAATTAGTTCCCAAGCCTATTTGAAGTAACCCTAAAATTCACCCCAAGGCCCACGTTCCAGAATTCCGGACGTTTTTGATGAAAGTTGTGACCCATAATCCCATGAACTCAAATATATGATTTTCACTAAATTCCATAACCAATTTCTTGGTTAAATCCCATTTTTATTAAAAACCTAGGTTTTCCATCTAACACATAAATTCCACAAATTTACATATTAAAATCTACCCATAATCTATGTATTAAACTCGCATTAGGTAGAAATTACTTACCCTCAATAGTTAGGTTGAAATCCCCTCTTTTGAAGCTCCAAAATTGCCCAAGTGTGTGAAAAATGAGTGGGAAAAGGCATAAGTCATTTAAAATATTTCTGCCCAGGGATCCTTATACGTGATCGCGGTTAAGCACATGCGATCACGAAGGCATAGACTGAGGATCCCAAAAAATTCCCTAAGCGAACGTGGGGCTAGGCACGCGAACGTGAAGGGAACAGAGTTGGCTCGGGCCCTGGCCCAAGCTTCTATGCGAACGCAGCCCTTCAATCGCGAACGCGAAGGCCGAAGAGTCCAGGCCTCCGCGAATGCGACCTTTCCTTCTTCAAACATGAAGGGAAAAATGCCCCCAGCCCTCAGCCCCAGTCCCCCAAATCCTTCTATGCGAACGCGAGGGTCTTTCCGCGTTCGCGTAGACGGAAACCAGAACTGGAAATTTTTGGGTTTTCATACTTTTCTCCGGGTGTTCCGAAACACACCCAAGCCACTCGGGACCCCGTCCAACTATACCAACAAGTCTATAAACATATTACAAACCTGCTCGAACTCTCGAAATGCGTAAACAACAACAAAACCAAGAATCACACCCCAAAACCAAATTGAATCAAAATATGAACTTCAAGTTTCCAAGTCGCTCCAAACGCGCCGAATCATAGTTAGGCTGCTCAAAATAACACCAAATTTTGCGTGCAAATCCTAAATCACCACACAGAGCTATTGTCGATCTCGGAATCCTATTTTTACCTCGATATGACCAAAACCTACTCCAAACCAAATATAAAGAACTTCAAAAACCTTTATATATCCAACATTCACTATTAGGCGGCAAATTGCTCCCGGGGAATCTATTCGGGAAGCGCTTACCAGCCTCTTTACCGATACCAAGGGGAAGCAGGAATTAGACCAATAGGGCACTGCTCTCCGCCTGTCGTAACAACAACAAAAGACCATACCGGAATTTCATTACCTTATTCCTTAAACCGTAAAACAGAGACATTGGTACAAGAGGATGCTCGAGAGACCTCAAGCGTAATATACGCTACCATCGAGAGACTTTAGCCACATCTTAACCCATGGTTGAAGAATGAGGCGATCAAGAAAGTCGTGGGCCTCGTAGTACGGTCATCCAAAACCCGATCTGAACATACTCCCTAGTCTGAAATCATTATATGAACCTATTGGAACCTCCAAATCTTGATTTAGAGGTCGTTTTCTCAAATTGTTTACAAAAGTCAAGCTTAGCCTTTTTAGCCAACCTTAAGGAACCAAGTGTTCCAATTTCAACCCAAACCCTTCCAAATCCCGAACTAACCATTCCCAAAAAGTCATAAAATAATAAAATCACATAATGAAGTCCTATTTAGGGGAACAGAGTTCTAGAAAGCAAAACGACCGATCAGGTTGTTACATACAGCTGGGACGATTTGAGGCTTACAACAATACTTATCAGTCTAACATTGAGATGGCTCTATTTGAGGTTTTATATGGTCAGCGATATCGTTCATCCATCGCATGGTTTGATCCCAGTGACGCTAAGTTATATGGTACTGATTTGGTGAAAGATGCCTTGGAAAAGGTAAATTTGATTCTGGAGAAACTTCGCACAGCATAGTCTAGATAAAAGAGTTACGCGGATCAGAAGGCGCGTGATTTATCATTTATTGTGGGCGAGAAGGTCCTCTTGAATGTCTCACCGATGAAGGGAATCATGAGGTTTGGGAAGAAGGGCAAGTCGAGTCCAAGGTTTATAGGTCTATTTGAGGTGTTGAGACGAGTTGTGGAGGTTGCTTATGAGCTTGATTTTCCTCCCAGTCTATCGAGAATTCATTTGGTTTTCCATGTGTCTATGCTCCGGAATAGGTCGCATGTGTTAGACTACATCATATTTCAGCTAGATGAGAGCATGGGTTATGAGGAGGAGCCATTTACCATTGTTGGCAGGCAAGTTCGCTAGTTGAGGTCCAAGAATATTTCTATGGTAAATGTTCAGCTGAGGTGTCAACCAGTCGAGGAGGCGAATTGGGAGACCTATGAGGACATGCGTAGCAGATATCCACACTTATTCGGCACTCCAGGTATGATTCTAGACTCGCTTGAGGACTAACGTTTATTTAAAAGGTGGAGAATGTAACGACCCAACCGGTGGTTTTGCTTTCAAGATCCTCTTTCCCCTAATTAAGAATCCCTGTATGTGCTTTTACTATTTTATGACTTGCGGGGATGGTTAGTTCGGACTTAGAAGGATTCGGGTTGAAATAGGACAACTTAGTTCCTTAATATTGGCTTAAAAGGGTTAATTTTTACTTGGATCGACCTCTGTAGTAAACGACCTCGGAACTGGGATTTGACGATCCCAATAGATTTTTATGATGATTTTGTACTAGGGCACATGTTCGGATCGGGTTTTAGATGACCTAGGAGCGTTTCGGCGCTTAATATTGAAAGTTGGCACATTGAAGGTTTTCAAGTTCTTTAAATTTGGTTTGGAGTAGGTTTTGGTGTTATTGAGGTCTGTTTGGGATTCCTAGGATGTGAATAGTTCCTTAGGGTGATTTAAGACTTGCACGTAATATTTGACGTCATTATGAATAATCTAAGTATAATTCGGTGCACTCGAAGTAAGTTGGAAGAACTTGAAGTTCATAAGATGATTCGATTTGGTTTGGGGTGTGATTCTTAGTTTTTATGTTGTTTTACGGGTTCCGATGGTTTGAGCGAGTCCATTATATGTTTACAAACTTGTTGGTATATTTGGGCGAGGCCCTGGGGACCCCGGGTGCTATTCGGACGATGCACGGATCAAGTTTGGACTTGAAAGAACTGCTGGTGCACCAATTCTTGTGCGTCCACACCTGCAAGATTTTTGTTGCAGGTTTGAATTCGCAGGTGCGAGATCTTGATCGAAAAAATGGCCTGGGATTGGTGGTATGTGGCCTGCAGAAGTGGAGGAAGTTCCAAAGAAGCGCCATCGCTTCTGCGATGAAAGGGCCGCAGGTATGAGAAGAGGTTGTCCAGGCCTAGATAGCAGGTGCGACTCAGCTTCCGCAGAAGCGGGAGCCCATCTGGAGAAGTGAAGCCACGTGTCGTGGGTTAGGACCGCACCTGCATTGGATTTTCCGCAGGCGCGGCGCCGCAGATGCGCCCCAGGATCCGCAGAAGCGAAAATCGTTGGGGCAGCGAGGTTCATTTAATGTCGGGACTTAGGCTATTTTGGTTCATTTCTTTCATATCTTGGGAAATTTGGAGCTCTTTGAAGAGGGGTTATCACCTAGCACTTTGAGGTAAGTAATTTCTATATGAGATGAGTTTAATACATGTATTTTGGGTAGATTCTTAGCATATAAAGTGTAGAAATTTTGGGTTTAGTTGAAAAACCTAGGTTTTGATAAAAATGGAATTTAACCACGAAAATGATTATGGAATTGGGTTAAATTTATATATTTGAGTTCGTGAGGTCATGGGTAAATATTATCTTCGAAAATTTCCGGAATCCGGGCACGTGAGTTCAGAGATGAATTTTAGGAATCATCCAATTTGGGTTGGGTAATTAATCTAATAGTTAAATTATTAAATTTTGAGCATATATTGATTGATTTATATAATACTTGTCTAGCTTCGGATTGTTCGGCACAAAGTTGGGTCCTTAGAGTGAATTTGTGGCCGAAAAGTGAGCTTTGAGACGAGATAAGTCTCTTGCCTAACCATGTAAGAGGGAATTTACCCTATAGGTGATTTAAATTAATAATTGCTTCTAATTGTAGGGGCTACGCACTCACGAGGTGACGAGAGTCCATGCGTAGTAACTAATTATGCTTAAGTACGGGTAGTTTAGGATCCAAAATATGAAATACTTGTAATTTTTACACTTTACTTGCTAATTCAAATGCCAAAACTATATTGAAACTGGATACTTAATTCGTAAAGACCGAATTTCACTTACTTGAGTTTTGGAGGGTTACTAGACCGTTAATAGAAATTGTGCTTCTTTGTGTATCATCCTTGTAATAGGTTTGAAACCGGATGTTCATAAAGTATTCTCTCTTCTTGTGCAGCAGGCCTAACACCTCGGTAGTATAATAGATGCATCTATGGTTCATGCCGCTCGTCCCTCGGCAATGTACACATTATTTTGGATCAGGTCATATGACCTCGACATAAATCGTGCGTGTTAATTCTTGGAGCTCGAATACACTTGATATTATTTTTACGAATTGAGAGGTTATAATTTAATTATTGACCAGAAATTTATTTGGAATTAGTATGTGTTAGTTGAAGACTTTATGAATTAATTATTTGTCAAGGAATCGTTTATTCACTTCTTGTTATTGAGTTATTATTATTATTATTCACATATTCCATGTCTATTTAGCATTCTTGTAATTTATTGGTCGTCCATTGTAAGTGTCGATGCCAACCCCTCGTCACTACTTCTTCGAGGTTAGACTGGATAATTACTGGGTACATGTTGTTTATGTACTCAGGCTACACTTTTACGCTATGCAGGATCTGAGGCAGGTGCATCCGATAGTCATTCCAGTGTGCACCCCTGTTACCCCGACCTTAGTAGTGAGCTGCTTTCTGAGTCCACCCTGCAGCACCCAGAGTCTCTCTTTTGCATTTATTTTCTGTCTACTCTATTTCGAAAAATAACTTAGTATATTGTATATTCTACTAGTTTCTCATACACCTATGACATCAGGTCTTGGAAATATGCTAGTAGACTTTATGGTTTTTGAGCATTTATTTCACTGCATTTGCTCTTTCATTAGTTTTCTCTCTACTTTATTAAATTTTCTACTCCTTATTTTCTTAATAAATGAAATTCACCTAATTTGAAATTATTAAAAAGAACAATACATGGTTAGTTCATCGTTGGCTTGCCTCGCGGCAACGTTAGGCGCTATCACAACCTATAGGAGATATTGGGTCGTGACACACTTCATAAGTAAATTCTATTCTTTTAGATACTTTAATAACTTTCTTTAAAAAGATTCATCACCAGTGGGGTTTGGGGGAGGGGGAGAGCAAGGTGATTGGATGATAGGGTATATTTTCTTACATTATTTGATTTCTTAATAGTAGATCTAAAATGGTGTTTTAATATTAATTTTTCTCTAAAATATAACACTTAGAGATAAGAGTGGGGTGTTCGGGAAGTATGGATTAGATATGAAAATTTTAGTATGGATTATCAATTTTTGAATTCAAGAAATGACAATCCAAATATTTTCGGATTGGATTGAATTTTTTAAGTTCGACTTCAGATTAATCGGTTTGGCTTTTTCAATTTTTGGTTTTGAGCCTATAATTTGAGCTTCTTCTTCTTACAAAAATGCACATCCAAATAAAGTATTCATAGTGAATTTCCTTAATAGTTCTTCATTCTCACTACAATCATCCAAACAAAGTATTCATGAGAATAATAAAAACCATTATCAAGAAAATGCAATTAGAGACATTTTATAAGGCATATAAGAGTAAATAATAGTAAAATCATATCTATTAGAAAGTATTCTAACAGTGACTTAGTAATTAGTATTGAATATATTAGCTAATATCTAATGAGTAGGGTATTGGACTTATTAGTATTAGGCATACGGATAATGGACTAATATCTAGTTGGTTGCACCAAATATAAGTTATAAAATTTTAGATTTTAGGTTCAAAAATCCGAAGTACCAAATCGGATATGCTATCCGAAATATAAATATTTTAAAAATTAAATCTGAAATTTAATCTGTAATTCGACAATTCAAACCAAAAATTGATTTGCTTAGAGATCCACTCATTGATTTTCTTTCTTTCATATTTGAGAGTGCTTTAAGTAGTTACCACTTTTTGATATACTTCCTCTTAACATAGAAATTTGTCCCCAATATTTACATAAAATTAGTGAATACGAGATATAATATTTTCCATACGCACATTTGTCACTTAATTATTATTAAGTGATATATACTTTCACTATAATTTTTAACTATTGTTTCATTTGGTATAGATACGAAATGCAAAATTTTTTTTACTGATGTGGCATTGAATATCTTTTTTATTACAATAATAGTTAAATAGAACTTATTTTTCTGCTAACGCATATGTTGCATTAATATCAACATTTAACACTATGACGGCCCGGCCGGTCTTCTCGAGATTCGTAGCCTCGTTTTCTCATTTTCTGCTTCTATTGTGTTCTACAATTGGCATATGACTTACTGGATTAGTTGGTTCGGGTCCAGAATAATATCAGAGTGAATTGGGACACTTAGTTTTTTAATTGGAAGCTTAAGTTGGAAAAGTCGACCGGATGTCGACTTATAAGTAACCGACCTCAAGTTTGAATTTTGATGGTTCTGTTAGCTCCGTACGGTAATTTTGGTCTTAGGAGCGCGTCCGGAATATGTTTCGAAGGTCCATAGTAGAATTAGGCCTGAATTGGCGAAAGTTGGAATTTTGGCAAATTTGACCAAGAGTGCAAATTTTGATATCGGGGTCGGATTTGATTTCTGGGAATTGGAGTAGGTTCATGGTGTCATTTATGACTTGTGTGCAAAATTTAAGGTCAATCGAACATGGTTTGATAGGTTTCGGCGTCGTTTGTGAAATTTGGAAGTTTAGAAGTTCATTAAGCTTTAATCCGGGTCTAATCCGTGTTTTTGATGTTGTTTGGGGTGATTTAAGGGTTAGAATAAGCTCGTGTTGGATTATAAGACTTGTTGTTATGTTTGGTTGAGTTCCCGGGGGCCTCGGTTGTGTTTTGGATGCTTAACGGGTTGAAATTGGGACTTAGGCAATTGCTGAGTTTTCAGGTGTTCTGGTGTTTCGCACCTGCAGTGGGGAGACCGCAGCTGCGGAACCGCAGAAGCGAAAAGGAGGTCGCAGATGCGGGCAAGGCCAGGAAGGGAAGGGGGCACATGTGCGAGAAGTATGCACATCTGTGAGCCCGCAGATGCGAAAAGGGAAAGTTTGGTCATTTCCGCATAAGCGGATGAAGGGCCGCATAAGTGACTCTGCATGTGCGAGACCAGGAGCACAGGTGCGAGCCCAGTGTTTTTAGTGGTTTCCGCAGGTGCGGATAATTTTGCGTAGGTGCGGAATTAAGGTTGCAGGTGTGAGAAGTCCGGGCAGAACATATAGGGACTTCGAGTTTTTAACTATTTTCACTATTTTGAACTCGAAATTTGGAGGATTTTGAGGAGAATTTTGAAGTGATTATTGACGTAAGCTCTTTGTGTCTATTTATATTTGATAATGATGTTTCCCTACTGATTTTGCATCTCGTTGGTGAGTTTTTTAGGTGAAATTTGGGGGTTAAGGGCTAGGGAAATTGGAGAGTGAATTTTGGGGATTTGGATGACCAAATGGTGTCGGATTTTGATAAATTTGCTATGGTTAGACTCGTGAGTGAATTGGATTTCGGATTTAGTGACTTTTTTTGAATTTCTAGACGTGGGTCTGGGGGCCGGGTTGAGCCTATTTTCGATTTTGGCTTATAATATCTTGTTTTTCTTGTGGAATTGATTCCTTTAGCCTATATTTATTATATTGTACTGCTTGTGGCTAGATTCAAGGCATTTGGAGACTAATTCGAAGGGCAAAGGCATTTCAGAGAAGGATTTTGCGTGGTTTGAGGTAAGTAATCTTAAATCTGGTCCTGAGGGTATGAAACCCCGGATTTTGGTAAGATGTGATTATTTTGGAGGTGACGCACATGCTAGGTGACGGGCGTGTGGCGTGCACCATGGGGGATTGTGACTTGGTCCGTCCCGTGAGACTGTAAAGTCAAATTGCTTATTGTTAATTACATGTTCCCTTTGTCTTCTAGAAATTTGACTGACGTTCATGTTAAAAATCATGCTTAGGCCATATGATATCACTGTTGAGACATGCAAGGGTTGTGTACTTGTTGAATTAGCTACTATTTGATGTCTTGTACTCAGTCAAGGTTTTACTTGCGTGTCATATCTTTGTTTCCTCTTGTTTTCTTGTTGATACATATTATTATATCTTTTGGGCTGATTTGTATGATTTCAGAGAGCCCGAGAGAAAGGAGAGGTTAGTGACTGAGATAGGGTCTAAGTGACGATATGTGAGCTATGTGAGTGTATATAGATCGGGTTGCACACCGCAACGAGCCTGAGGGCTAAATGTATATGGATCGGGTTGCACGCTGCAACGGGTCCTTATGGCTATTTATGGATTGTGGATCTGGTTTCACTCCGCAACGAGCCTTATGGCTGTTTATATGATTGGATGGGGTTGCAAGTTGTAGCGATATAACGCTTGGGTTGAAGGAGCCCCTTCGGAGTCTGTACACCCCCAGTAACCGCAAGTACCTATTGAGTGTGTATTAAGGGCTGAGAACTGAGTGTTGATCTAGTGAGAGATTGAGTGACTGTTACCCTGAGAGGTTGCATTTGTTTTCCTTTGTTGCTGCACTTAGCTGAATTATGTCATTGTTCTGAACTTCTGGAAAATATTATATCTGGTTTACCTGAACTTACTAAATATGCAACTTACTTGACTTATATTGACGGAATTGGCTCATGTCTACTTTCATAGTTGAAATTACTGTAATGAACTGCATTTGTATAGCTCGTCACTATTTCTCAGTTCCTTATTTATTATTGTTAGTTACTGAGTCGGTTGTAGTCACGCTACACACTGCACTTCATGTGCAGATCCAGGTGTATCTGGTCACAGAGGACGTTAATCTCGTGCGTGGTCGAGTATCAGAGATTCACGAGGTAGTTGTTGGTGTTCGAAGTCCTTGTCTCTCCTTCCTTGTTATCTTTCTTATCTGTATTGGTATTTAGACACAGACTCTTGTAGACACTATTTCTTAGACTGGTTGTTTAGATGCTCATGACTTGGTGACACCCTGATGTTTGGGGCTATATTTCCGCATTGTATTTTGAGTTTAACTCATGCTTTTAGGAAAACACTATCATATAAAAGCATTTGGTTTGTATTTTATGAAACAATTGAAGTATTTTAAAAATCATCTTGCCAAGTACCATCGATAGGCGCCATCACGACATGTTAAGGTTTTGGGTCGAGATAAGTTGGTATCAGAGCCTAGGTTACATAGGTCTTACGAGTCATGATCAGATTTAGTAGAATCTTGTGGATCGGTACGGAGGTGTCTATACTTATCTTCGAGGGGCTGCCGAACCCTTAGGTAATTTCACATTCTTGAATTCTTGTCGTGCGAATTGTTTGATTCTAGTAACTGAATTTCTGTATTACGGGGCAGTATGGATAGCCACAAGTACCACAAGTCAGGGCCGCGAGAGGCCGAGGTCGCGATAGAGGGCGCGGTAGGGGAAAAGGTGTAGCTCGCACAACAGCTAGGACAGCACCTGCAGATCCACCAACTGCCCCAGTTCAGGAGTAAGCTCCAGTTGAGGATGGCCTGTGAGACCAGCTCAGGCACCACCTGTCCCCATTGTGATTCCAGGCTTTCAAGAGGCCTTAGCTTAGATTCTGACTGTGTGCACCAATCTTGCTCATGCGGTCTATGTTCTGGTTGCAACAGCCACTTCTCCGCACACTAGAGCAGGTGGTACAGGGACTCCAGTCACCAGGGGCACCACCATCCCAGCCAGTTGCAGCTGCTCAGGACTATGTGGTTCCTATCATGCCAGATGATGAGCAGCGTAGATTGGAGATGTTTGGGAGACTCCAACCTCCATCTTTCAGTGGTACAGAGGGAGGGGATGCACAGGGATTCTTGGGCATGTCATAGGGTAGTCCGTACAACATGTATTCTAGAGACCAGTGGTGTTTCGTTCACTAATTTTCAGTGCTTTGGGGCTGCCTTCAGTATGTGGGAGGCTTAGAAGAGGCGTAGCCCGGTCGGCGCAGCGCCCCTTACCTGGATACAGTACACCGTCTCTTCCTGGAGAAGTTCGTGCCCCAGTCTCGCAGAGAGGAGCTGTGCAGAAAGTTCGAGTAGCTTCGTCAGGGGGATATGTCCGTGATGCAGTATGAGATGATATTTTCTGAGTTGGCCCGTCAAGCTATCTGGTTGGTTCCCACAGGCAGGGAGAGGATCATGAGGTTCATAGATGGCCTCACATTTCAGCTGCGATTGCTTATGACTAAAGAGAGAGAGTGTCTAGTGCTACTTTCGATGAGGTTGTCGACATTGCTCGTCAGATTGAGATGGTTCCCAGCTAAGAGTAGGTTGAGAGGGAGGCTAAGAGGCCTCGTGGACAGGGTGGATTTAGCGTTGTTCCTTCTATGGGTCAGTTCCACCACGACAGGGGTCGTTCTTTCAGACATGATCATACGGCTCGCCCAGTTCACCGTGAATCATCTGGCCATGTTTCACACAGTTATCAACATGGCCATTCATCTCTCAGTGCTCTCCCACCTCAGAGTTCGTACCGTGTTACATCGGGTCAGGGATCGTCTATGCTAGGTCCTTCTACCAGTTATCCCGCTGCTCGGGGCTCCCTTCAGTCCCCAGCACCAGCACCGGGGATTTGCTATGAGTGTGGAGAGTTTGGTCACATGAGGAGGAAGTGTCCCCGCCTAGTGGGAGGTCTAGCTCAACAGAGGATCCAGTCTATGACATCTGCACCAGTTTCTTCACCACTCGCTCAGCCATCTTGGGGAGGAGCTCAGTTAGCTAGGGGTCGCTCGGTCAAGGGGCGGCCCTGCCCATTTCTATGTTATCCCTGCCATACCAGATGTCATTTCTTTAGATGTTGTGATAACAAGTATTGTCTCAGTTTTCCACAGAGATCCCTCTGTATTATTTGACCCTGGTTAGAGCTTATTCATATGTGTCCTCATATTTAGATCATTATCTGGATATGCCCCTTGAGTCTCTAGTTTCAATTGTTCATGTATCTACTCCAGTTGGCGATACTATTATTGTAGACCGTGTATATTGGTCATGTGTGGTGACTATTGGGAGTCTGGAGACCGGAGTAGACCTCTTTTTTCTTAGTATTGTTGATTTTGACGTGATTTTTGGTATGAATTGGTTGTCTCCATGTCATGTTGTTCTAGACGTTCACGCTAAAACCATGACATTGGCGATGCCGGGGTTGCTGAGGGTTGAGTAGAGCGACTCTATAGACTATGTTCCTAGTAGAGTGATTTCATACTTGAAGGCTCAGCGGATGGTTGAGAAGGGTTGTCTACTATCTTATTTGGCCTTTGTGAGTGATGCTAATGCAGAGACCCCTACTATTGATTATGTTCCGATGGTACGAGATTTTTCGGATGTGTTTCCTGCAGACCTGTCGGGCATGTTTCCCGACAGGGATATTGACTTCAGTATTGATTTAGTGCCGGGCACTAAGCCCATTTCTATTCCACCGTATTGTATGGTGCGGATGAGTTGAAGGAATTGAAGGAACAAATTCAGGAACTCCTTGATAAGGGGTTTATTCGGCCTAGCATATCACCTTGGGATGCACCAGTTCTATTTGTAAAGAAGAAGGATGGTACTATGAGAATGTGCATTGATTACAGCCATTTGAACAAGGTCACAATCAAGAACAAGTATCCTTTGCCACGTATTGATGATCTATTTGACCAGCATCAGGGACCGAGGGTGTTCTCCAAGATTTATTTGAGGTCAGGGTATCACCAGCTGATGATTCGGGACTAAGATATTTTTAAAACAGCTTTCAGGACCCGATAATTCCATTGTGAGTTCCTTGTGATGTCTTCTGGGCTGACCAATGCCCCAGCAACATTCATGCATATGATGAAAAGTGTGTTTCAGCCTTATCTTGACTCGTTCATTATTGTACTCATCGATGACATCCTGGTGTACTCTCGTAGCTAGGAGGAGCATGCCCCACACTGAGGATTGTGTTACAGCGGTTGAGGGAGGAGAAACTTTATACAAAGGTATCCAAGTATGAGTTTTGGCACGGTTCAGTAGCGTTCTCGGGGCACGTGGTGTCCAATGAGGGTATTCAGGTAGATCTGAAGAAGATAGAGGCGGTTCAGAGTTGGCCAACACCGTCCTCAGCCATAGAGATTCAGATTTTTCTCGATTTGGCTGGTTATTATCTTTGTTTTGTGGAGGGTTTCTCATCTATTGCATCTCCCTTGAACAAATTGACCCAAAAGGGTTCTCTTTTCAGGTGGTCAGATGAGTGCGAGGAGAGCTTTCAAAATCTCAAGACTGCTTTGACCACGACTCTAGTTCTAGTTTTGCCATCAACTTCTAGTTCTTACAAAGTGCATTGTGATGCTTCACAAATCGGTATTGGGTATGTTTTGATGTAGGAGGGTAGAGTGGTTGCTTATGCTTCAGCCAGATGAAGCCCCGTGAGAAGAACTATCCTTTCCACGACCTTGAGTTAGTAGTTATTGTTCATGACTTGAAGATTTGGTGGCACTATTTGTACGGTGTCCATTGTGAGATTTACACTGATCACTGGAGTTTGAAGCATCTGTTAAAAAAGAAGGATCTTAACTTGTGCCAGCGGAGGTGGTTGGAGCTTCTTAAGGACTATGATATCACTATTTTGTACCATCTCGGGAAGGCCAATGTGGCGGCCGATGCCTTGAGTCGCTAGGCGGAGAGTTTGGGGAGCTTAGTACATCTTCCAGGAGCAGAGAGGCCATTGGCGTTAGATGTTCAGGCCTTAGCTAGCCAGTTTGTTATATTGGATATTTCTGAGCCGAGTCGAGTATTGGCTTGTGTGGTCTCTTGGTCTTCTCTTTATGAACATATCAGGGAGCGCCAGTATGATGACCCGCATCTGCTTGTCCTTAAGGACACGATCCAGCACGGTGATGTTAAGGAGGTCACTATTGGGGATGATGGTGCATTTAGGATGCAGGGCATGCTATGTGTGCCCAATGTAGATGGTTTGCGTGAGTTGATTCTCTAGAAGGCTCACAGTTTGCAGTATTCTATTCATCCGGGTGTTGCAAAGATATATCAGGACTTGAGACAGCATTACTGGTGGATGAGAATGAAGAAGGACATAGTGGAGTATGAATCTTGGTGCCTAAATTGCTAGCAGGTGAAGTATGAGCATAAGCGACCTGGTGGGTTGCTTCAGAAGTTAGAGATTCCAGAGTGGAAGTGGGAGCGGATCACTATGGATTTCGTTGTTTGACTCCCATGGACTCAGCGGAGTTTGATGCAGTTTTGGTGATTGTGGATAGGCCGACCGAGTCAGGTCATTTCATTCCTGTGATGACTACCCATTCTTCCCAGTAGCTGGCTCGAGTGTATATCTGCGAGATCGTCAGGCTTCATGGCATACCGGTATCTATCATCTCTGACTGGGGTACACAATTTACATCACGGTTCTTGAGGGCCGTACAACATGAGTTGGGTACTCGAGTGAGTTGAGCACATCATTTCACCCTCTGACGGAAGGACAGTTCGAGTGCACTATTTAGATATTATAAGATAAGCTACGTGCGTGTGTGATAGTTTTTGGGGGTTCGTGGGATCAGTTCTTGCCTCTAGTAGAGTTTGCTTACAACAGTTATCAATCAAGCATCCAGATGGAACCGTATGAGGCTCTCTATGGTAGGCGGTGTAGGTCTCTAGTGGGTTGGTTCGAGTTGGGCGATGCTGGATTATTGGTTACAAACTTGGTTCATGATGCTCTGGAGAAAGTTCAGGTGATTCAAGATAGACTAGCACAACCCAGTCCATACAGAAGAGTTATGCGGATCAGAAGGTTCGCGATGTTGCATTCATGGTTGGGGAGCGGGTCTTGCTCCGAGTTTCGCCTATGAAGGGCGTTGTGAGGTTCGGGAAGAAAGGCAAGCTGAGCCCAGGTTCCTTGGTCCCTTTGAGGTGAGGAGGGAACTTGGGAGACCGAGCATGAAATGTGCAACAGTTATCCTCGTCTTTTCACCACTTCAGGTATGTCTCTATACTCGTTCGAGGACGAACGATCGTTTAAGAAGGGGAGGATATGACGCCCTGGACGGTCTTTTCGAGAGTCGTAGCCCCGTTTCCCCATTTTCTACTTCTATTGTCTTCTATAGCTGTTATATGACTTACCAGGTTGGTTGGTTCGGGTCCAGAGTGATATCAGAGTCAGAGTGAATTGAGACGCTTAGTCTCTTAATTGGAAGCTTAAGTTGGAAAAGTCGACCGAATGTCGACTTATGTGTAAACGACCTTGGATTTGAATTTTGATGGTTCTGTTAACTCTGTAGGTGTTTTTGGACTTAGGAGCGCATCCGAAATGTGATTTGTAGGTCTGTAGTACAATTAGGCTTGAATTGGAAAAAGTTAGATTTTGGCAAATTTGACGGAGAGTGGAAATTTTGATATCGGGGTCGTATTTGATTTCTAGGAGTTGGAGTAGGTTCATGGTGTCATTTATGACTTGTGTGCAAAATTTGAGGTCAATAGGACATGGTTTGATAGGTTTCGGCGTTGTTTGTGGAATTTGGAAGTTTAGAAGTTCATTTAGGCTTGAATCCGGGTGTAATCCGTGTTTTTTATGTTGTTTGGGGTGATTTGAGGGTTCGACTAAGTTAGTGTTGGGTTATAAGACTTTTTGGTATGTTTGGTTGAGGTCCTAGGATCCTCGGGTGTGTTTCGGATGCTTAACGGATTAAAATTGGTACTTAGGCAATTGTTGAGTTTTCTGGTGTTCTAGTGTTTCACACCTGCGGTCTCCGGACCCGCAAAAGCGAAGAGGAGGCTGCAGATACGGGAAAGGCTAAGGGTGCAGGTGCGAGAAAGGATGTGCATCTATGAGCCCGCAAATACGAGGATAGCTCGCAGATGCGAAAAGGAAAAGTTTGGTCCTTTCGCCGGAAGCAGACGAAGGGCCGCAAAAGCGACTCCGCAGGTACGAGACCTAGAGCGCAGGTGCGAGCCTAGTGTTTTTAGTGGGTTCCGTAGGTGCAGATAATTTTGCGCATGAGCGGTTCCACAGGTGCGGAAATAAGGCCGCAGTTGCGAAAGTCCTGGGCTTCGAGAATTTTCACCATTTTCACTATTTTGTACTCGGAATTTGGAGGATTTTGAGGACGATATTTAAGTGATTACCGAGGTAAGCTCCTTGTGTCTATTTATCTTCGATAATGATGTTTCCCTACTGATTTTGCACCTAGTTGGTGAGTTTTTGAGATGAAATTTGGGGGTTTAGAGCTAGGCAACTTGGAGAGTGAAGTTTGGGGATTTGGATGATCAAATAGTGTCGGATTTTGATAAATTTGGTATGGTTAGACTCGTGAGTGAATGGGCTTTCAGGTTTTGTGCCTTTTGTCGGATTTCGAGACGTGGGCCCGGGGGCCGGATTGAGCCTATTTCGGATTTTGGCTTATAATCTCGTGTGTTTCTTGTGGAATGTATTCCTTTCGCCTATATTAATTATATCGTACAGCATGTGGCTAGATTTGAGGAATTTGGAGACTGATTCGAGGGGCAAAGGCATTTCAGAGTAGGATTTTGCACGGTTTAAGGTAAGTAACAATCTTAAATCTGGTCCTGAGGGTATGAAACCACGGATTTTGGTATGATGTGATTATTTTAGAGGTGATGCACATGCTAGGTGACAGGCATGTGGGCGTGCACCGTGGGGTATTATAACTTGGTCCATCTCGTGAGATTGTAATTCGAATAGCTTATTGTTAATTGCATGTTCCCTCTGTCTTCTAGAAATTTGACTGCCATTCATGTTAGAAACCATGCTTAGGCCATATGATATCACTGTCGGGACCCGTAGCAGTCGTTTACTTGTTGAATTAGCTACTATTTGTTGTCTTGTACACAATCACAGTGTTACTTGCGTGTAATATCTCTGTTTCCTCTTGTTTTCTTGTTGATACCTGTTATTATTTCTTTTGGGCTGATTTATATGATTTCTGAGAGCCCGAGAGGCTGGAGAGGTTAGTGACTGAGATAGGGCTTGATTATCGAGCTGTAAGCTATGTGAGTTTATATGGATTGAGTTTCATGCTGCAACGAGCCTGGGGGATGAATGTATATAGATCGGGTTGCACGTCACAACAGGCCTTATGGCTATTTAGGGATTGTGGATTGGATTGCACGCCGCAATGAGCCTTATGGCTACTTATATGATTGGATTGGGCTGCACGCTGTAACGATATAGCACTTGGGCTGAAGGACTCCTTCCAGAGTCTGTACACCCCCAGTGAGCGCATATACCTATTGAGTGTGTGTATTGAGAGATGAGAGCCAAGTGTTGAGCTATTGAGAGCTTGAGTGACCGTTACCCTAAGAGGTTGCATTTGTCTTCCTTTGTTGCTGCAGTTAGCTGAATTATATCCTTGTTCTGAACTTCTGGAAAATATTATATCTGGTTTACCTGAACTTATTAAATATGCAACTGACTTGACTTATATTGTCGGAATTGACTCATGTCTACTTTCATTGTTGAAATTACTGAAATGAACTGAATTTGTATATTTCGTCACTACTTCTTAGTTCCTTATTTATTATTGTTACTTACTGAGTCGGTTGTACTCACGCTACACCCTGCACTTCATGTGCATATCCAGGTGTATCCGGTCACGAAGGATGTCGATCTCGTGCGTGGTCGAGTATCGGAGATTCACTAGGTAGCTGTCGGTGTTCGCAGTCCTTGTCTCTCCTTCCTTGTTATCTTTCTTATTTGCATTGGCATTTAGACACAGACTCTTGTAGACATTGTTTCTTAGACTGGTTGTTTAGATGCTCATAACTTGGTGACACCCCGATGTTTGGGGCTATATTTCCGCGTTGTATTTTGAGTTTAACTCCTTTTTTTATGAAAACTCTATCATATAAAAGCTTTTGGTTTATCTTTTATGAAACATTTGAAGTATTTTGAAAATCGCCTTGCCTAATATCATAGATAGGCGCCATCACGACAAGTTAGAGTTTTATGTGGTGACAAACACTTGTTGTATTACGAAAATGATCAACTAATTAATATTAAGGTGAAATATATAGTTAAGTCTTCTAACTTCTTCTATTTTTGTAGTACTTAAATCTGGTCGTACAACTAATCAAATGGAGTGGATTATTTGTGTGTATGAGAAATCTAAGAAATACTAACACAATTTAGTCGAACTTGTTTACAAATCTTCACTAACATAGCAGTAACAACTTATTAATTAAACACACGTAAAAAATGTAAATTGTTGCAAACGCATGTCCGGTTTTAGTTTAAGCAAATATCGCTATGTCTGTGCATGAGTAGATACATGAGCGTCATATTTACTTTAAGCAAATATAAATTCGTACAATTATTTACGTGTTGAATAAGTTAATTTATTAAAAGATGGTATCTTCTTAATTCATCTCAGTCCGACCAATATTTCCGTTGATCTTAAATTTACAATTATTGGCTTAGTATATATTCCCTTGCTTGAGATCATTAGTCTGTAGAAATTTTATGCTAAATGTAAAGCAATATATTTAATAATCGTAATTCTTTTGGTTTATTCAATATTCAATATGGATACAATGTAGATGTTTGTTAATACGTAACTCGCACTAATATTAATGTTTAACGTTTGTTATAATTTACTAAATATTGAGTTGAAATAATTTTATGTTCTAAGTTTTTTCTATTTTACGGTACATAAAATATAATAATAAATAATCAGAATCTATATGAATTATATAAATTAAGAAAATATAAGTAAGTTAGTAACTGTTGAACTAATCAAAATCTATATGATTTTATATATCTCATGAAATTTTAGTAAGTTAGCAATTACAGTTTTTGAAATGCTAAGTAAATTTAGTCGATACTTATTCGGAGATTTCACCAGCATACCGTTAAACATTTAGTGATCAAATATACGTACAATAAATATATATTATCGCAAACTTTTTAAATTTTATCAAATATTATCTGCATGTCTCATAGTTTCCCAGCATGCAATATTTGTTTGTTAATGCGTAATAGCACTAATATTAATGTTTAACGTTCGTTGTATTTATGAAATGAACACTAGATATTAGAAATAATTAGATTTTCTATCTTTTTCTGTTTTTATGGTACTTCAAATCTAGTAATAACTAATCAAAATCTATATGGATGATGTATATCTGAAAAAATAGCAATAATGTCACGACCTAAACTCAACCTGTCGTGATGGCGCCTATCATGTTCCTAGGCAAGCCGACAACTCAGACACTCCTACACTTTCAAATTTAAAGTATACTAAAACAAGTTTTAGATAAGTAAACGATCTCATAAACCGAATAAAATGACACAACTCAAATAATAAACTTCCCAAAACCAGGGTGTCACTGAGTACATGAGCATCTATACAATACAAGTCTGAAATAATGTTTGAGAAGAACTGAAACTAAATAAATAAGAGTGAGGGATAGGGGAGGGAGTCAAGGTATGCGGACGCCAGGGAAGCCACCTTGATAAACTCCGAATGTCGGTAAACTCTTATGAGCAGCAACCAAAGTGTCTAGAAACACCTGGATTTGCATGCAAAGTGCAGGGTGTAGCGTGAGTACAACCTACTCAGTAAGTAACAAGTCTAACTATTGGGCTGAAAGTAGTGACGAGCTTTACAGGTACAGTTCAATTATAGAATAACAGTACAGAAATGTCGGCATGCTTTCAAGTACAGAAGTTAAAGCCCAAACAAGTAAATCATGTCAAGTTCAATCGAAACAAGATATGGTACATCTCAGTGTCTACATGACAGTTATATATGCCAACTGAAGTACAAAACAGTGATGAAATCATATGTATACTCTTAGAGTATCGCCCGCTAAGTCCTCCCATTCACTACATCCTCACAGCCACTCGTTCCTCGCATTCACTCCATCCTCACAATCGCTCGACACTCGCGCTCGGCACTTGCACTCGCATAGTAGGTACCTGCACTCACTGTCGATGTGCAGACTCCGTAGGGGCAATTCCAGCCCAAGCGCTATGATAGGCCAATCATGGCATGAATCAAATAAACATGATGCGGCTTGTAGTCCGATCTCACAAATATCCTCACAATCAGGCCCTCGACATCACTTTATCATCAATCTCTTCTGTCTCTCGGGCTCACAAGAATCATGATAATCAGCCCAAACAATAATAGACAACAGCAACTGACATATAATATGAAAATAATAGTTGTGACTGAGTACAAATGGAAAATTAAGCAACTAGATCAACATGTAACACGACCTACGTGGGTCTCACCTGTTCCAACACGTAGCCTAAGCATGATTTCTAATATGACTGGAAGCTCAACTTCTTTAACACATGGTAAAAACACGGGTAACGACAAGATTAATCAGCTATACAGTTCTGGAATCGACCAAGTCACAATTATTACGGTGCACGCCCACACTCCCATCACCTAGCATGTGCATCACCTCCACACCAATCACATAACACGTAATTCCAGATTTCATACCCTCAGAACCAAGTTTAAAAGTGTTACTTACCTCAAACTGTTGAAATCTCTACTCCAACACGCCCTTGTCTCGCGAATCGGCCTTCAAATGCCTCGAATCTAGCCACAAACAATTCAATACAATCAACACGAGCTAAAGGAATCAATTGCATAAGAAAAATCTAAGTTCTTAACCAAAAGTCAAAAAGTTAACTCAAAAGTCAACCCCCGGGCCCACGTCTCGGAATCCTATAAAATTTAAAAAATCCTAAAACCTATTCAACCACGAGTCCAACCATACCAAATTTATCAAAATCCAACACAAAATCATCACTCAAATCCCTAGCCTCATACTCCCAAAATTAACAACAACAACAACATACCCAGTAAAATCCCACTAGTGGGGTCTGGGGAGAGTAGATTGTACACAGACCTTACCCCTACCCCGAAAAGGGTTGAGAGGCTCTTTCCGGGAGACTCCCGGCTCAATTAAGAGAGACAATAATATCAGAAAAGAAACAAAAGAAAATGCATGTAACAACAAAAGTTGCCAGAAAGAAAATAACACAACGAATAAGTGAAAGGACAATAACACAAAACTATGCAAAACAACAATGTGAACACAACATAGACCGCTAATAAACCTAAATAAAACTCTATCAGACTACCCGATATAAAGTGGGAATAAATTTTGACTACCCTCTAGCCTACCACCCTAATGCTCGACCTCCACATGTTCCTATCAAGAGCCATGTCCTCGGAAATCTGAAGCCGCGCCATGTCCTGCCTGATCACCTCGCCCTAATACGTCTTAGTCCGCCCTCTGCCTCTTCTCGTACCTTCCAAAGACAACCGCTCACACCTCCTAACCGGTGCATCTAGGCTTCTCCTCTGCATGTGTCCAAACCATCTAAGTCGCGCTTCCCGCATCTTGTCGTCCACGGGAGCCACACCCACCCTCTCCAAATATCTTCATTCCTAATCTTATCTAGCCTAGTGCGGCCACACATCCATATCAACATCCTCATTTCTGCTACTTTCATCTTCTGGATATATGAATTCTTGACTGGCCAACACTCAGCTCCATACAACATGGACCAGTCTAACCACCGCTCTATAGAACTTACCTTTGAGTTTCGGTGGCACTTTTTTGTCATACAGGACTCCAGACGCTAACCTCCATTTCATCCACCCCACCCCAATACGGTGCGAAACAACCCCGTCGATCTCCCCATCTCCCTGGATAATTGACCCTAAGTACTTAAAACTTTATCTCTTGAGGATGACCTGTGAGTCAAGCCTGACTTCCACATCCGCTTCCCTCGTCACGTCGCTGAACTTACATTCCACATATTCCGTCTTAGTCCTACTCAACTTGAAACATTTTGACTCCATGGCCTGCCTCCATACCTCCAGCCTCCCACTAACGCTGCCTCGCGTCTCATCAATCAGGACTATATCATCAGCGAACAACATACACCATGGCACCTCTCCTTAGATATGGTGTGTCAGTGCGTCCATCGCCAGAGCAAATAAGAACGGACTGAGTGCATATCCTTGGTGTAACCCCATAACAACCGGGAAAGGCTCTGAGTCACCTCCCACAGTCCTAACCCGAGTCATAGCTCCATCATACATATCCTTTATTGCCCTAATGTAAGCCACCAGCACACTTTTCACCTGCAGACACCTCCAAAGGACGTCCCTAGGGACCTTGTCATATGCCTTCTCTAGGTCAATAAACACCATATGCAAATCCATCTTCCTATCCCTGTATAGTTCCACCAACCTCCTGATAAGGTGGATAGCTTTCGTAGTAGAACGACCCGACATGAACCCGAACTAGTTTACTGATATAGACACCGCCATTCTTATCCTCCCTTCCACCACCCTCTCCCAAACTTTCATGGTATGACTTAGTAACTTGATACCCCTATAGTTGTTAAAATTCTGGATATCCCCTTTGTTCTTGTACACCGGATCATACTCCCAAATTTACACCTCAAAAATGCACAAACTAGGTGGAACATTCAATGGGGAACCAAAATTATTGAATAAAAATGACCATAGGTGACTTAACTCAAGAAATACCTCTTATACATCGTCCCAATCCGAGTTTGCAAAGTCCAAAATGAGAAAGATCACGAAATCCTTCGAATATAACACTGCCAGTGTTATCGCACATGCGACCCACTTAATCGCACCTGCGGTCATGCATGTGCGTACATTTCTCTACTTTTATGGCCAAGCCTGGGATCTCTGCCTTTTCTTCTGCGATCCCACATGCATAGGTGCGGGTCCGCATCTGCTCTCCCCAGCTTCCTCTCTGGCCTGCTTCCGCGTCCCCTACTCCGTATCTATGAGAACGCAGGTGCGGAAATTCCCTCGCACCTGCGACCACTGCACACTCCTCTCCATGTCACATCTGCGCTCCCCTGCTCGCATCTGTGATAAAAACTCCACGGGTGCGATTGCACCAGACCTGGTGAGCTTTAACAGTCTTTCAAATTCAAACTTGATCCATTAACCATCCGAACTCCACCCGAGGCCCCCAGGACCTCAACCAAATATACCAACAAGTCCTAAAACACGACACAAACTTATTTAAGCCTTCAAATCACATCAAACAACACTAAAACAACGAACCACACACATTGATTCAAGCCTAATGAGCTTTTGAACTTCTAACTTCAACCTTCGATGTCGAAACCTATCAAATCATGTCCGATTGAACTCAAATTTTGCACCCAAGCCACAAATGATACAACAGACCTACTCCAACTCTCGGAACCTCAATCCGAGTACGATAACCACAAGGTCAACTCTCAGCCAAACTTCTAAATTTTTAACTTTCGTCATTTCAAGCCTAATTCAACTACGAACCTCCAAATCACTATTTGGGCATGCTCCTAAGTCGAAAATCACCCAACGGAGCTAGCGGAACCATCAAAACTCTATTCCGGAGCCATTAATACACAAGTCACCATCCGATCACCCTTTTCAGCTTAAGCTTCCAACCTTGAATCTAAGTGTTTTAACTCATTCCGAAATCTACCCGGAACTGACCCAACTACCCTGGCAAGTCACATAGCAGCTATTAAGCATAAAACGAGCAGTAAATAGGGGAACATGGCTACAACCCTCAAAACAACCGGTCGGGTCATTACAAGTAAGTTGGTAATTATAAAAAGATACTAAAGCAATTTAGTCAAACCTCTATGCAAATCTTCATTAGCATAATTTTAATAACTTAATAATTAAATGCACGTAAAACTTGTACACATTATTGCAAACACGTATTTTTTTAAATTATATTAATTTTATCAGCATGTAACACCGATTGTAATAGTCGTTACTACACTATGCATTTCTCCAAAAAATTTATGAGATACTGAGGCAATTTACTCCTACTAAGATAGCCTTAACAACTTATCAACTAAATACACGCAAAAAATGTACATTGTTGCAACCACATGTTTGTTTCAGTTTTATTAATTTTATCCGCATTTAACATAGTCAGCAGCATATCGCTCTATATGTGCAGTGGTATTTGCATCTATACCCGCTTTTTGTGTCACGTTTTAACTTGTTCACGTTTTGCAAAAAAAAATTGCAAGTGTACCCGCTTTTTCGCATAACTTCAGCATGCGGGGCTGAAGTAGCAAGTGTGCTGAACCAAGTGTGCTGAAGTTTTTATTTGTAATTGATGAACTTAAGCATAGTTGCTGAAGTTTTGTTCTCTATTTGCTGAAGTTTTTGTTTGTAATTGCTAAAGTTTTTGTTTTTGTAACTGAATTTTTTGTTTTGTAACTGGCGAAGTTTTAGTTTTTGTAACTGGCGAACTTCATCTCTAGAGCTGAAGTTTTTGTTTTGTAACTGGCGAACTTCAGCTCTAGAGCTGAAGTTTTTGTTTTTGTAATTGGCGAACTTCAGCTCGAGAGCTGATGTTTTTGTTTTGTACCTGGACTCGAGAGCTGAAGTTTTGTTTTTGCAGCTGGCAAACTTCAGCTCTAGAGCTGAAGTTTTTGTTTTTGTAATTGGCGAACTTCAGCTCGAGAGCTGATGTTTTTGTTTTGTACCTGGACTCGAGAGCTGAAGTTTTGTTTTTGCAGCTGGCAAACTTCAGCTCTAGAGCTGAAGTTTTTGTTTTGTAACTGACGAAATCCAGCTCAAGAGCTGAAGTTTTTGTCTACTAACTTACGTAATTATTTATAATTTGTTTAAATAATCTGATAAACATATTTATGGCAATCATCCCATGAACTGAAGTTCCATAGCAGCACCAACAGTAGCAGAAGAAAAAATGGGGAGGTTATTTTTGGTGGATCTTGAAGGCAAAACTGTTAACTGCAAAATCTGCAAAACCCAACTTGCTCTTACTAATAACCTTATGTTAAAGAATTTTATTTGCCACAAGGAAAATGTATACTTGTTCAGAAATGTGGTAAATATAACTTTTGGACCTAATGAGGAGAAAATGATACTTTCTGAAATGTACACAATTGCAGATATATTTTGTTGTTGTTGTGGGCAAATTGTTGGCTGGAAATATGTGGCAACCCCATATGGCAATAATCACAAGTGTAAACAAGGGAATTTTGTCCTTGAAAAAGGACATATTTTCTTTGTTCATGCATGAGTGATGCATAATCTTGGTTTCCTTTGTATCTTATTTAATAAGCACCATTTTATTTTTAAAATTCAAATTCGCTTGCAGGGCTTACCATTAAACAAAAGAAATTTTTTTCTTATACTTAGTTACAATTTGGATGAAAAATTATCTTATAAAGATTTCATATGTTTTNGAAGCAATACATATAAGACAGTGAAATCTAAGTAAATACTGGGAATAAACAAACAGTTACCACTTCCTCATTTCCCGCCAAATATTTTAAATAACAATTTCTTCTTTGTTTTTCCTCAAATATCTTGTCACTTGTAAAAATCCATGAAAACATTTAAAAATTTAGCATGCGCATACGGGATAAGGACAATCGGCATGAGCCGTCATAATAATCAACTTTGTGCACTGCCGAGTATCGAACGACCCGTACCAAAAGTGCACCTCTCAATAAAATACTCATGTCTATGCACTGCCAAGGATCAAACGGCCCGTTCCAAAAGTGCATCTCTCAATATAATAATCCTCTCTGTGCACTGCCGCGGATCGAACGGCCCGTCCCATAAGTATACCTCTCAATATAATAATCATGTTTATGCACTGCCGAGGATCGAACGGCCCATACCAAAAGTGCATTTTTAAATCCGTTGTGGCATACAGCCTACTCCCATGAGATAGGAGGAAGTAATACTCCGCTCGCGGAATGTAAATTGCGAAGCGGTCACATGCAGATCGCACAATCAA